>VOQK01043238.1:14643-27441 GCA_015052645.1 Benitochromis conjunctus | reverse complement strand
TGTAGGATGAGGAGAAGGATTTTAAATTCAGTGTTTTCAGTACTTTCCTTTGCCTTACTTTCCACTTTGATATACATTCCAAAATTGCACGTGTGCTTCCCTTTAATGACAAGAAGAAAGGAGAAAAGGAACATGTATTACTGTAAGCTCCAGCAGTGGTGCATGCAGAAGTCAGACTAAGGCCACTATAAAAGTATCTGTGAAACATCCTACCGCTCTTCTGGGTTTGACATTGTGCTCAGGCAGCATGGCTGATTTAGGAGACATCCCCATTTCAAATGCCAAGAAAAAGACTGATTACAACACACTCACCAAGACACTCAAACAGTCACTTTTCATATACACAAACAGACACAAAGAGTGTTTGCTTTTTATTTTCATTTGTAAACTAAGGGGATAACAGTGAGGAAACCCCCAGAGCAGCAAAACCCATCCAGAATATATTCTGTGATGAAAATGTTAAGCTGCTTTTAAAGATGTTCCTTTTCTTTTCCAGTATGTTCTGAGTTTGCGTGGGACACTGTGTGCTCTCTGTTTACACATGGCGGTAAATAAGCCAACCTGCAGAACAGGCTGGGGACTGATGTTCCAGCTGGAAGCCTCCACAAATAGGCCTAAAATGGATGAGGGAAAATGGGAGCGATTCCAAACAAGTCCCAAGGGGACACAAAGCTAAAAACCTTTTTAAACATCTTCCAGTATTGGAGCTGAGTCGTCCCCGAGCATCAGAAACTGTGTATTTATTTCCCGTCCCTCTTTAATAAAATCAGCTTGCTTCTTGACCCTCTGCATCCCAGAGAGGCAACGCATCCGTGATCTAATTTCCAAAACCATTAACAGGCATTCCTTTGAGGAGTGCTTACACTGATCTCAGTTCTGCTTTCGCTGTATCCTCACATGAACCCTGTGATGGAGAATTTACAGTAGCAAGAGCATTTTGAGTGTGTTTGAAATTCTGGCATATAACAGATAGAGGGAATATGACAGCTGACAGCGTTCAGTTTGCTGTATAAACACACAGAGCAGAGATCATCCCTGGCCTTTTTAGGAAGAGGTGCTTCTGAGCAGAGCAGGGCAGAGAGCACCATTCATCCCGACTGTAAAAAAAAAAAGGGCAGAGCATTGCTAGGACAGCACAGGCTGGGCCAAGGCAAACAGAAAAATAAGGAGTCACTACATCAGCCATCTGATTAAAACATTATCTAAATTCACCATCATTCCTTATAATCTAGGAAGCTCCTGTGCACTCGGGTTTCATTACGAGTCTATTAGGCTTATCTGCCGGTGGATATGAAGTTAAGTCACTATTTGTTGAATTTGTTCAAAGTTCAGCAGACCAGTTAGTGGCTGTTGAGTTAGTGGCTCAAAGGTTTCAAAGACAGCTGGATTTTTCAAGCGTCAAGTTATCAATTTCCTTTTTTTAAGCTAGCGAATGTGCTATTAAGTGCTATTTGTGCTGATTTCTCAGAAAACAAAACAAAACAAGTCTGATGAGTAGAAACTGGGTAAGTCTCAGTACATGTACCAAAAAAAAAGTGAAATACAAATGTACAGTTTAACAATTTACAGGGTAGGTATGATTATATTCATCTCACAGTCAGTGAAACACCCTCTCAGCTCTGACCTCTGCCATTATCTAAAAGCAGCAAAGAGCAGATGATTCATCCAATATGCATCTCTCAGTTCCATTACAACACGACACTCTCTCACACACAGATACATAAACCTCCTACTGAAATGCTCCCTGGTGTAATCAACACTGCCAAAACAAACAACTCATAAAAGCCAATGACCACCCCAAGGCGTCACTGCAAGTCTGGAGAGAGAGATACATTACCTTCTCGATGATGTGTACAAGCAGCGCTTATTCCACGACGTACATCAGGACCCTCTGAAGCCCCATGAGCCGCATGGCTGAGCTTTGAGGGTCCTGGGTGGAACAGTCCCAGCGTTGACCTTGACCCTTTGCTATGTAGGGGGGTCTGTTTGCTTGCAACAACAGGCGTGTTCAGATGGACCTGTCACCACATGCCACCTGGGAATGTTGCACCCACTCAACAACTGTGGAAATCCTCCTGCCTCTTAAAATGCTCACGCAGGACAGCAGATGAGAGACAGAAAGGCAGACTAAAGATGATAGCTGCAATTTGCTACTGGATGATTTAGCCACCCATGAGGTCCTCAATACCAAAGAGGCTTTCAGGTATCCTGGAATCTGCTTGTGGTCCCAGTGCTATTCACAACTCACGTCTGAGCAGGCTGACAATCTATTGGCTTTTTTCTTTTTAATTTACCTGCATTCATAAACAGTTGCTGGCAGGCAGAAATGGAAATCTAAGCCCACTGGCTGGCTACACTGGAAGCCCCCAGCAAGACCGATTGCACCCAGAAGCTTAGCCAGCACACTAGCTGATGGGTTCCCAGAATCCCTCTTTCAAAAGAAGGGCTCCCTCCTGGTGTGAGGGCAGTGTTCAAAGATTTGTTGCTGATTCATTTAAAAGTAGCAATCATCATTTTCCAAAGTTTTACATATAATACAGAAAGAATATAGTCACATTCTCTGTTTTCAAGTTTAGTACTTTCTGAAATCCTGACTCTTATATTCCCCACAAACTAAATCATTTTGAGATCGACTGCAAGTTTTCTTCCCCAGCATTAAATTAGCTTCTTAAACATGAAATGTATCTTTTTGTATGATGGAAAATTAAACTGTTTACTGTATTAATATCAATAAAAATGGGGAAAAGGGTATCTGGCAATGGTATTTGATACTGAGGTACTGAAATTTTTTTTTAGCACAAATCTTTCACAAAACGGTCAAGATTGAGCCACTCTTAGTCCTCCTAAATGATGCAGGTGGCTCTTCGTGCCCACAGGACATCTGATTTTATTGTTTAAAGTTTTGCCTTCCTGGATCATGGAGAACTTAACCTTCAGTTATATAATGGTACCAACAAATATTTACATTTTTTCTGATGAAACACCATAGTGTTATGAAGAGAAATTTAAGAAAGGAGCCCGAGAATTGATCTGTATAAGTCATAGACCCAGTTTTTTATGTCCTGGTTGTTCCATCCATCCATCCATCCATCCATCCACTTTCCAGGATTTTTCTATATATCTATACATTTTTTAATGAAATTTTGCAATACCCACGCAGGTCTTCATTTGCTTGAGAAACATTTCAGACATTTACATGGAGTGGGAGGTGGGGTGTATGTGGTGGGTTTTAAAGATGTTAGCAGTTGTATTTACTGTGTTTATTTAACTTTTATGTTAAGCTAAGCAAACCAGTAATTACACAATGTCTTGTACAGATTTTCCTCTTCTGAGTCTTATCTTAAACTGGACCTCAAGCTTTGTTTGTGGTTTTGGTGCTTTCCTTCTGGAGCATTTTTATTGCAATTGTCCGACAAATACTGTGTGTCAAGCATACTCTGACCAAGAATTTTTTTTTGCTATTTCTATTTTATTGGATTATTATCTGGCATCATTTAAAAACTCTGTCCATCAATCTTGTTTATGAATGGAGCTTGCTGACTTATCACTTCTAACCTTAGGGTAAAACACTACATGCTTTTATGTAAATTGATTTTTCCCAGATTGATTTATGACCTCAGTATTTAAGCTCTTGGAGCATTTTTACAGGCACCACAGATTACTCTATCTGGATGATTTTATGGATTGAAATCTAAACAAAGAAGGGTGATACAAAGTTGAACTGTAATGCATTCCCTGCATGGGGGGGGGGTCTCTGTGAAAAAGTCAGAGGCTGCCTTAAAAGTGAGCCATGTCAACACAAAAGAGCTCTCTTCACACGCTCAGCTGTGCTACAGACAGAGAGAAAGCGCTGTTATGTAACACAGTTTGACTTCTGCTTTGTCAACAAATGGCAGAGAGGGGAGAAGCTATCCAGTGCTGTGTGCAGATCCCACCAAACAGCTCCTAACATGGCTCGAAATGGCTGCTCCAGAGCAGCAGCTTATCCTCCTAATTGAGAAGAGACCCCCCACCTACCCTTCTACCCTCCCCACTCTCTTCCATAAACAGCTTCCACACTGGACACCAGCCTTGGATTCTACACATTCCTCAACCAAAGCTATTTGAAGTTCATTTCAAACAACTGCAGCATAAAAGGAAATGTATGTAACTTACACACTACAGTCATTACAGTCCTGAGAACAGGATTACACATTCGTGTTGATAATGGAGGGAGCTTAAGCTGGGGTTGTATGAAGACAGCTTCTATGAATTTGAATTCTTTGAAGAAGAGTTTAAAGCGATCCTACGGTATCACTATCATATTCGAGGGCTTATTTTGAGGATAATTCCTGACCTGTAGATAAAAAGGTCTTTTTTGGAGGGAAAACAAACCCACTCATGACACTTGTCATTGTATGATGTGTTCCCCATTGCTCGAAGAGGCTAGCGACCTGCCAACGCATCCCCGAGAAGCCCAGACAGTTATTGGAAGTGACCATGGCCAGATCCCCGGGATAGGAAACACTTGGCTGGTACGTGCCGAGGTCCTGGGGAGGACTGCAGTTGGCTGCATGGACCAAACCGCCTGTTACAGACACTGTGTTAGAGAGCCAGGCTCCTTCTAACATGCCTGCTAGGCTTTTAGAGCCAGCGTAATAAGAATGTCAGTGAGCTGACAATTTACCCAGGGTGATACATCTTCACAGCAAGGGCTCCAGGCTTCACTCCAAGAGTGAGAGAACTTGGATCACAGGCCTTGCAGAGAGGATAAACACTGAATATCCAAGTAGCTTTGTGGTGTCTCCTTAAGGGACTTTCAGAGAGTTTACTTTTAAAGGAGCTGAGTTTAGTTTAAAAAGTTTCAGATCAGAAAAGCTAGCGTACAGCGAGTGACATAATTGGAAAAGAATAAATTCCATAAGACAGTAGATAGGTATGTAATTTGGAAAAAGTGGAAAAGACATGGCGTTTATTTAATGTCATAACTCCATAATGAGCACAGCTGTGCACAACAGATTCCTCCTGGCTTAGATAATGGGACGTACTTGCACATTAGGTGAGCGGCGCTGACAATTCAAATCTGTCACAGAGAGCGCTCAAAGTGTTTCCTCATCTCTGCTGAATGTTTTGACTCTGACAGGGACTGGAAGCTCTGAGCGTGTTCCCTAATATAACTCTCCGAGCGCCTATGTGACAGCGCTACTTGATAATTGAGTCATAGGATATGGCGGCTAAACGAGAATATAAACAGCGATGCGATAATCCAGCAATTTTAAGTGCTATGAAGGCATCCTTGTGTGAAATGAGCGTGCAGCAGGACTCCAACTGGTCCCCATCATCCATCTATTTCAGGAATGCAGCCTGACTCGTCCCCGTCACACCCAGAAACAAACAGAGGCAGGCAGCTCTGTCTGTAACAGCCCGGCTTCACAGGTGGTGGCAAAATATTAGATGGTCCTTACTCTTTGTTACATTTTGCAGTGAGTAATTTAGAAAGCTGCGGTGTGCAAGTGTCACTTGAGAATTCTGGCTTGGTCTGTGAGATTTTTGGTAAGGACGTGTGCTGATTGTCATTAAACTATCTGCCAACAAATGCTGTGATGCTGGTGTTTTCCATCAGTGCTGACATGGGTGGGTTGGGGGTTTGGGGTTGGTGTGGGATGTGTGGTGCTTGTGACGGCAGTGGAGGCGGGCGCTGCTTAAATCTATCACCAAAGCATAAATTGTCTTTTCACGGTTTTGTTTACGTGCATCCGTGATCAGGGGGTGCTTCTGTGCGCCACCGACCTTGAAAAGCCAACGCATAACACTTCATTTCCCCATCCACTTCATCCAACGGCAGGAGACGGTGAAAGCAGACAGGGGGTTCGGTGGTGGGGGGTGGGGGTTGCCAAGCAACCTGTTGTAACATTAACAAGGAGTGAAAACAGAAACCTGGTGTCTGGCTGAAACATCCGGCCTGATCCAAAGCCATCCGTTATTCCCAGTAAAGACAAGGCTGTTCTCTACAAATGCTGCCACTACAAAGCTTTCTGTTCAAGTCGTGCAAATATCCAGCGTCACCACACAGCTGGTATACATAAACTGCAGCTAATTAAAACAAGCGATCCTAAAAAAGTATGTCTTAACAAGGAAATACTATCATTTCATTACTCTCCCAATGTCCAGTAAAAATAGTAGTACATCTATGACTATATATATGAATAATTTATCTTTTATTTACACTTATTCTGCAGAGATGGGTACAGTAAGCCTACAACACGGCGACAGTATCCACCTATCCACACTTTGGCAATGCAAATAAATTCTGAGGAGACTGCATGACCCAAGGGGTAATTGGACTTGAATGAAAAAATAAAACATATTGTGACTAGCTGTCTGTCAGATTTCCAAACCACATGGAGATAATCGTGGAAAAACAAGACTATGATATTCCCGAGGCCAGCTGGCTTTGGCAAATCTTTGAAATTCAGTTTTGAGATTCATGTTTCCGAGGATCGCTCCTCTCAAATCTAGGGGAACTGTGTAACGTGACTCGTCATAAAATATTAACAACCGTGCTGGGTTCGTACTAAACGAAGAGCCCCGTGCTCGAGAAGTTACACAGATCAGGCAGCTGTTTGGTGTGCAGATCAATCTGTTCTGATATCGGCTTTTTTGAAAAAACACCATGTGTTATTCTGTAAATGGAAAAATTAAAGCATACACGTTGCAGCTAAAATGAATGAAGACGGCAAACTGAATATTTTCTAAACTGTGCACTCTATCTTCATGCTTAGATACACTAAAACACCTGATGAATCACTGTATCTATATATTTTTTTTAATCAGGGAGAGAAAGCATTCCTTTGCAAATCAGCCGAAATTACTGTTCAAGTACAAGTCAATACAGTCTGGTGTTAAATCATTTTGAACGTATCAAAAACTTCCCTTCACATGGATCACTTTCGTCTTGCTTTAATTGCACAACAGAACCTGCAAAAGTCTGCTCCCTGACTAAGCAAATGGCTCCTGGGTGAGCTGCTACCAAACATGTGACTGATGTGTTGCATGTATACACCTATCAAAATCCCTGTGTAAACAGCCACAGCTCCTCTACTGACATCTTGTAAACCAGAAGTCTTTGTTGTACTTGTGGTAAGGACATGTGGGAAGCTAATGGCTTTCCCGATCTTTCTATGTAAACAACGCTTAGATAACTGAATATCTCCATTAACCAGGTCCAACAAGTCCACGTGATAAGACGAGCACAAGTGACTGGGTTATTTTCAGAGCGTGGCAGCTACACAGCAAAACACTGAAACAGGTGGTTTGGAGTAAAATCCATCTGAATGCTTTCCCTCTGTCCTTGGAGCGGTTTGATGAATTATTTGTGCAAGGGTTAATATTTTATCACGCCTGTTTAGACTCATGTTACTCAGATGCCTTGGAGTAAAAATGTGAATGAAGACTGAGACAGGGAGATCTGTAGAGTTTCACAAGCAGGCGTCTTATGTATTATAGAAAGCTCCAATCTTAGATCTTCAGTTAAGGCGGGAAACGACAGGATTGTTTTCCCAAATTGTATCTAAACTGGCAGGTAGGCTTCACGCAAAGATGCCTCTGTAATTCTTTGGAAGTCCATGACAGCAACAAAGACAAATATATATTATAAAAAATTGCATACAACCATGGTGACAAATGTCAGTTTATGTCTTCATGCAATCCATCCCAGTGGCGTGTTTACTGGGACTAAGAGAAAATAGAAGATCCCAGCTCAACTTGCAAGCACAACTTTTAGATTCTGAATCAAAGGAGGCAAAAAAAAAGAGACTAAAAAGACACAAATAGCTTTACAGCTCTTTAGAATCACTCTAAAGAGCCAAACGTTTGGCAGGAGAGTGTAATCTGTGTGTTGCACGGTTAAGATGTGGACAAGACGGAGGTGTTTGTTACAGTCTGTGAGTCTGTGTGTGGCCACAGTTGTGCCGCCAAGCAGTTGTTCGTGTCACATGCTGTTCACCGTGAGTCTTCAGACAGACCTGTTTGACATATAGCCCAGCATTCAGATCCTTGTGTCAATACAAAGAATACCCACACTTTTCACATTGTGCAGTTACATAACACAGGTGCTAAGTTAGTCATGCTCACAGAGATGTCCCTGGAATAACGAGTGGAAAATGATAACAGTCCTACCAAATCAACCTCCTATCATGAATATCTCCAAAACAAAGATGACAGAGGCCACAGTTTAGTCTGATCACACTGTTCAGTGAACAGTTCCCAACATCTCCATGCCGCATAATATGCATTCCATTAAGTGGATGGTCTTGATGTCACAGCCCTACTGTATGCATGTAGAGTAGCCTGAAGTCTGCCCCCCTATGACTCACAATGACAACCGCCGCCGTTCAACTTAAAGAAACCAACGCACGAGATCGAATTTGTCTTAAAAAAATAAATAAATAAATAAATGTTATTCAGCAGTGTACAGCCAGCAATCCTTTAATTTTCAGATTAAGGATTTAGGTTTTCTCTTCTCGCATTCAGCTTCAGAGTGCGGCACCCATGGCGGGACGCATTCCCACTGTATGGATCTGCCTGTACTGCAGCAACTGTCCCACAGCCAGAGCGCCCATCTGCTAAGATGCAAAATCAAAACCGACTGACTCATAGAAGCGTTCATATTTGCTAACCTCTGATAAACTCACGTAGCAGACTCTGTAATTAATATGAAATACATTATGCGGTACTGGCTTTGCATCATACCGTAACAACTCCCAAGTCAGCTGTTAACAGAGCCAGTGGTAAATAAAAATAAAGTGTTCATGTGCTGATAATAGGAACCTTTCTTTTAAGAGAAAAGCTTAAAGAATGGAATCAGAGATGTGCAGCAGTAACGAGCAGGTACGCTCACCTCTCTGTGATGGTAATCCAGCGTTGTGCTCGCTGATGCAGACAGACACACTTCACTGAGCTCTTTGCGACAGCTGCTCTCCACCAGCGTCCTGTCAGCGCTTCACACTCACCGGTTTCAACTGCGTCAACACAGGCGCACTGCTCACCCTCCGAGCGCCGGGCCCTCTCCTTTCACAATAAAAGCCTGAAGCTTGTCCTTCAAAACGGAACTAAAAGAAACGGTGGAGCTGTAGGTGTAGAAGAAAAAGGCCAAGCGCTAACTTTGTAAGTCTGCTGCGCTGGGTAGAAAGTTGGGAAATATTAAACATCTAGCTAGCTAGCTATCCACCTACCAGTTTAATTCCTTTATATATCAGTCATGGACAGAGCCCGGACCACAACAAAAAACAAAACAAAACAAAACAAAAAACATTAAAAGAAAGCGTGTCTAAGAGATTTCCAGCTGCACTGAAGAATAAACATTGTCATATTGACTAACAACTTTGAAACTCATTAGAATTGTCTAAAATGTATATGCTTCAATAAATAATTTTAATAAGTCATTTCCCATTTTTATAGCAAAATATAAAAAATAAGGGATGTTCTCAAGACCTTTGCATAGTTTAAAAACGCACCACCTCTACTATTTAGAATGACATTCAACATGAACAAACAAAATATTTGTTTAAACAAATAATTATGCTGTTAATAGTAGAATAATATTCCTATTCATTACCATTATTCAGTTGTTATAAATATAGTTTATTATGGAATAAGTTAAATAGTTGAAATAGTTGTAAGCTCAGCATAATAATAGGACAGTTGCAGTTAATACTTTTGCACAGTACTGTATGTGATGTTTTTACAACAGTAAAGATTTTACTTTGAAAGTTTTGGCCAGAAGTCCCAGCTGTCTACACGCCATCATACTTTGTACATTTCTCTCCTCAAAGCATTTAAAAAGGACTATTTTAGGGTTAATTTATAGTCATAAATACATTTGATTCATTTGAAAGTATCCATTAAAAGGTTTTTACACACAAAAAATATGTAAATATAAGCTGAAGCATACCTTTAGAGGGTAAACAGAAGACATGGAGCACCATCCAGTGACCAAATGGTATATCACAATTTAATAAATGAACGGCGGCTGCGTTGTACTTACCCAGTTAAAATATACATTTTTTTAATGACCATTTTATTATGTTTAAAAAATTACATGAACTCTGATACACAACAAAACTGTCTGACTTCTTAAAAAAAATCCAATTTGAAGTTTAAGAACAATAATGTACAAACATCACAGCTAAACTGTAAGTCATTAAGCTGTAGGCGGGCAACAGGAATTTAAGTAAAGTAAGTAGACTACCACAAAACTCAGAATTAGCATAGGCAAAAATATCACATATTTATCTGGTAAACGGAGCAGCATTAATGTCACTTTTCAGTTAAATTACGCAACAGGAGCTCGAAGACGCTGAAATATTATAATTGGTATATGAAGAAAAACAAATGTTTGCTATTTTAATATGTCAAAATTTAAACCCATAACAAAAATAAATTAATACACCTCTATAATTATTTCATTAGGATATATATATATTTATTGCGATTCTATTCTTTCAAAATCTCACATTTATTTACAACTACAAACTTTTACAACATATTTTTTACAGTAAAAACATACCATAGCAAATACAGCAGAAACATATCACAGATGCATCACAGGCACAGTCATGAGAAATGGATTTGTATGGTTTGGTGAGCTGATACACAAGAAAGAAACACAAATTAAATAATATATAACTGTCACTCTGCATGAGTTCATCTTGCTAAAGCCTGATGGGTGTTTACAGCTGCACATTACCTTTTCTATGCCTCTTACACAAAAAATAACTTACAACTTGAGTGACCAAATTCAGTAAAAGTGAAGATGTGTGGCTCTCATCGATGTCTGCGAGGTACAGGAGGTGCTGAGTCAGTTGGCCTGTAAGAGGGTCTTTGAGGAAGTATTCGTGTCGGGCAGGATATGTAACGCTCATGCACCATCTCTGTCACCCTGGAGGAAACACACTGTTACTGTATAGGAAGGTTATTTGCATTGTAACAGTAGAGACGGTATACAGTAAAGGGTGTGACCTTTAATTTCTTATCATTATGTGTGAAATTAAACAAAAAACAAAAGAAGATGCAAAGATAACAATCACGACACAGTCATACACAGTTCTGTACAATTTTCTTATCTGACAGCTGACATTCAGGAAATATAAACTGTACAAAAATTACTTATCCACTGGCTTAAAATAGCTGACTTCCATACTTTAATAAAATGCATGTATTAGGAACTACATTACATAAACTCTCTGATAGTGGTCACAGCTCCTATGCAAAGCTAGTTAATGTCGTCAAAGCACGTTTTTTTTTCTTTTACCAATTTAGTCACCGTCTTATTCGGTCATGTAGGTGGAATAATAAACTGAATTATTAATATTTTTAACAAAATCAATAATTCTTTAATTTAGAGCCCGTTAAAGAAACAATCAGCAGTTTTCCTTTTAGTTAAGTTTTTAGCTAAAGTTAGCTAAAGTAAACGCGCAACCTAGTTGAGCGGTTGCGCGTTTGCATCAAGTTACTACGTTCATTTGGTTGTTTTATATTCCAACAGCTTTGCACTCCATCACCCTTCATGCTGTCACTTCTTATTTACGTGTTACAAAGACAAATATCCTTTTGATCATTTAACCTTCAGACACACAGATGCTAAAAAAAACTCGATAAAATGGTAAATGGTAAATGGCCTGCATTTGTATAGCGCTTTACTCAGTCCCTAAGGACCCCAAAGCGCTTTACACTACAATCAGTCATTCACCCATTCACACACTGGTGATGGCAAGCTACATTGTAGCCACAGCTGCCCTGGGGCGCACTGACAGAGGCGAGGCTGCCGGACACTGACGCCACCGGGCCCTCTGACCATCACCAGTAGGCAAACATGGGGTTAGTATCTTGCCCAAGAATACTTGGCATGTAGACTGGAGGAGCCTGGGATCAAACCACCGACCTTTCGGTGAGGAGGTGACCTGCTCTACCACCTGAGCTACAGCCACCCCCATCACAGTTATGGAACTGTGATAAGATCACAGTTCCACGCAATGAGTACGAATTGAACCCACGCGCAAACAATTTAGTATACTCTGTGTAGCAGCTCATACATACTTGTCATGGTGTAGATGACAAGTAGGTTTCTTTTATTTATTCTTTAAAAACGTAATAATTTAATGTCAGTCTGTAAATATCAAATTACTTAATATCCTGTGTATATAAACTGATTTTGGTAACTCTTAAGTCATTTTTAACAGCGTATAAATGCTGTATTTATCTACTAATAGTAATTCAAACACATCACGCACAGTTACAGTTCGGATGAGAAGTATTATGTAGATATCAAAAGTATAATATAATATATAATATACACATCATGTCAAAAAGCTAAACAAGCTGATAGTGTATCCGATTTTAGAGATACATTGTACATGTTAGCCAGATTATGTTTTTGAAAGAGATAAGAGATGCAGAAGGGGATTTATCAGTTAAAAGGATCTGCAGCGTTTCAGAAGCTGTCAGGAATTCACTGCAGCTCTTGCTACCCACTACAGAGTCGCTTTGATCTTAGTTAGTTAGTGTTCTCACCTCTGTGTGTGGAAGTTATTTATGTGTTTACAAAGTATGCGCATCAGTATCTTGATCACTTTCTCGCTCTGGCTTCCTCTCAAACGCACAGCTGCGAATTAGTGGTGGGTGAACATTTCCTCTTTTACGTTTTTCTGTTTCACTCAGTGCTGCTTTTTTTTTTTTTTTTTTTTGTTTTTTTTTTTTTTTTTTTTAGATTTTTTTTTTACGTGCTCCCAGTCTTTTTCTGTCATACTCTGATACCGTTAT
>VOQK01043236.1:33920-46533 GCA_015052645.1 Benitochromis conjunctus | reverse complement strand
CTGCAAGCAGGCCATTGTTGATAAGAATTTGGCTTTAATTGACTTGGCTGGATACATAAATAAATATGAAATACACAAGAGCACGGGTTACTAATAATACCCAAAGGGAACATTTGTGCACATGCACCACGCTTCCAGCCTCTGTGAATCGTCCCTTTGTTGGTACATTGCTGACGTTATGTTTTAATGAAAAAAAGGAGATGATGAGGAGGGGGAGCATTTACATTCATGGATCCCAGAAGAGTGCATCACTGCAGCGTATTATTGCACAAAGCAATTAGGGGGCCCCACAGCCCCCCAGATTATGATTTCCCCAGTACGCGGATGGCTACTGACTCCAGCAGGCTCGCAGTATGCTGCATGTTTGCAGTGATGTCACTGAACAAACCACAGTGGGAAACTCTCATGAAACGATCTGCAACAAATTATAAGTTGAGGGGACAGTTGGGGAAAAATACCAGCACCGAGGGTGGGATGATGGAGACTCCTTTGAGTCCTTTGAAAACATTATTTATGGACTGCTTGCCAAAACAAATGAGGTTTCATGAAGAAGTTAAAGTGGCAATGTGGAAATAATGCGACAATGCCAAGAGGTCCTTCATAGAGGATTATGACACATATATTCAGGCCCCTCACTAATGCGATTTAAACATAGACTGTACATAAAAGACAGACAATCAGCAGCTGCCATCTTGGTGTTTTGAGTGAGGTAGGTCTGAGTAGCCTCAACATAAGAAAATGCTGCTTTTCTTTTTCTTCTTTTTTTTAAAAACTCCAATAAGGACTATATTTCACAATATAAACATCATTCTGTATTAAAACATTTCAAATTGAGCAACTGAGACTGTAAAGAAAATACTGATTTCTATAACAAGTAACACATAAGGTCATCTTCTTGTAGACTTACAGTCTGACTTTTATTGTGAAACCAGAGGATAAAAGGTAATAAGAGCTATGTGGAAAGGTGTCTCACCTTGTGCAGGCTAATCTCTGTCTTTGGTGATATATGGGCAGCCTAATTCTCAAAATGCCACAGAGACACTGAGGATTCAGTGGAGATTTACACCAATTTATTTCACGAGGCAGAGGCTTTTGTGTTCTCTTTCCAAAGGTAGTGTAGGTGCTGCAACAGCTAACAAAAAAGGACTGCATTTTGTTGAAAATAGTCTCTTAGATTACAACAAATATTATAACATTACAACAAATTCTATATAATCACTGGGTTGATTTCTTCCCTTGCATTAAGATGTTTTACATGGTTACTAGTTAGCTGTTAGCTGCAATCTCTGGGTACTCCTGCCTGAAGTTTGTCTATGTTAATATTTTAAGTAACACACCAAACACAAATTAGAGACTATGACTGAAATCACTTCCTGTTTACAATATTGTGAGATAAACTTGAGTCGCCTTGAAGCAACTGTTGTTGTGATTTGGTGCTATATAAATAAAATTGAATCGAATTGAAATTAAACTCATCTTCTACCAATTTATCTAATTACAAGACTACACATTCACTGGTCACTTTGTTAGGTCCACCTTGCTAGTACCGTATTTTTCGGACCATAAGGCGCACCATATTAAAAGGCGCACTGTCAATGAACGGGTCTGTTTTCATACATAAGGCGCACCGGATTATAAGGCGCATTAAGCGAAACAAAACAGATAAGTCAAACTTTACTCAACTCATTCTTCTTGCTTCCTCCACTTCCGTACCATTGTTAATGTTGAATTCTCTCACAGCTGCTCTATTCCTGTGTTGTTGCAGTATATTAATGACTAACCTGGTATTGTGGATGGATTATCTCAGTTGTTCTCCTGACTGAAGTTTGGTCCGTTCACAGCATCCTGCCATGTGATTGCATTTGTTCCCAATCATCGGGAACCCTCACATTAACTTTTATCCAGTGGAAAAAAGTTATTGTTCGTCCTCCAGCTTCAGTGTGCTAACATAGCTGTGTCGCTAGTGATCACATAGCACATCATTATATACCAGGTAGTTCAACTTCAGTAACCCTACAAAAGTCACTGCTGTTTAGTTTTCTGTCTTCGTTTATGTTGGAAGTGACAGCAGAGCTGTCTGTTTTAATTTTTTCAGAAATCTCTCAGTCAGAACATGGTATATTATATTTAGGTGGAAACTAGCGAGCTAGCTTCCTGCTAACTTCTAACTCCATTAAATTTAATAAATTCTGTTTTCATGGATGCCTGGATGTTAAACTTAATTGTTACACTTGGTAAAGCAGCAACACTGATCACTTTATTAAAGATGAAATAATTTAGACAGTTTGTAACTCTCAGTGATGCTGCAGTGTTCGTTTGACTTTGGGACCTGAAGTTTGGGCTCAGATTACTCCACGAGGCTCCTGACTACGGTAGCCGTAATGCTCCGACAATCCATCAAGCAGTGTGGCTTCGTAGCTTACCAAAGTCGTACTAAAACATTTTTTGACAGATTTTTGAGCGCCGTGTACCACATAAAATCGGTTCGAGGTCAATAACCACAACCAGAATTCATACATAAGGCGCACCGAATTATAAGGCGCATTGTTGATTTTTGAGAAAATTAAAGGATTTTAAGTGCACCTTATAGTCTGAAAAATATGGTACCAGGTTGAACCCATTTTTGCCTCCAAGACTGGCTCAATTCTTCATAGATTTAACCAGTTGGCTCAGAATTTTTGATGCACATTGGTATGGTAGAATCAGGAAATCTGCCATGCCCAAATCTCAACCATACCTCACTCAGAGGCACACAGGTCACCCTCCTTCCCCCCTTATGATGCTCAGTTTGAAAGACAGCAGGTTGTCTTGACCGTGTCTAAACAAAGAGTTGCAGCTGAAGTTGAGCTGGTGTCCCCTAAAAACTTTATCCACTATACATATTGTATATATGCCCTCAAAATGAAGCAAAAAAGTAAGGGCTACTATGTGGATGTTACCATAATGTAACAATAAATGCAGAAACAAACATTCAGACTGTTCTAAATCTCAATGCTTATTATTAAGTGAACTACTAAATCACTATTACTACTATTACTGTACTACATGTGTGCTTAACGAGGTTAAGTGTTTACAATTCAAAGGATAACTCAATCTAACTAAAGTTGTCAGTAGTTTTGGTCAGACAGTTACAATTACAGTAACAGTTGGCTTGTGGACAAACGACATCATCAATCACATATTTTTTTTAAAGGTGTTCTCCAGTTTTCAAACAGCTCATAACTAAATACTACAGACTTTGAAGTCCTAATTATTCAGGGGGACGGACTCATTCCTGACCGGGCCGCCTCCTTGGATTTGGCTGCAGGGTGAAAGTCGACTTTGAAGTGCAGACTAGACCAGAGGAGGTATTTCAATAGGCCACTAGTTCAATGGAGGGGTAAAGTTGCAGCCGTAAGGGTGGAGGGAGAAAATGAGAGAGGGAAAGGGGTGAGGGAGAAAAAGAGAGGAGGGCTGTAGTCTTTTGAAATGAGGCACCTGTACATTTGAAGCTTGCAAGAACAGGTATGTTCCCAGGGGTTAGGGGCTTTGGAGAATTCAAAGTAATTTCAGTCAGCTTCAATGCTCATAATCTGTTCTGAGACATGGGGGGATAGAGAGGATATGATGTTGATACACTCACGCAGGCGGGAACATGTTCTTAAAGGACTACTGGATGGATGGAAGGAATCTCTCTCATATGTGTACACACACATGCAAATGCCCACACACAGCAGCAAGCAAAGTGCTTATTGAGCCATGGAAAAGTCTATTCTACTGATTGGAGTGTGAGCGATGTAGACAAAAAACAACATTTTGGCATGCCTTTATCTGAAAAGAATGGAAGCACAATATATCAGAGAGGGGTGGGAGAGAATTAAAAAGTGTCTGATCTCATCAACGATCACAAAGTAAAAGAGTGAGGGGTTTGGCTGATGGCGACAAGGCAGAAAAGTGGAAGAGGAAGCAAGATATAGAACCAAGAGACAGGTGAGAAGCCCTCAGGAGAGTGGCGTGCATGTGCGTGGACACAAACATCATTCTTAGGTAACTTCTTCCACGTTAGAAATCTCAGCAGTTTAACTGCATTGGGCAAGAGTTTTCTTTGATGTAAACATCAGTTAAAAAAAAACAAACTATGATTATAAATTAAAAAGGGCTGTTTTTATCATCTCTGTCAGAAAATATTGATGTGCCAGAAGTAAAATTTTAGGAGTTACTGAAGTGTTGCATTTGTAACCAACTCATATTGGTTCTTCAAATGCCCACTGAAAAGATGTAGTCCAGCACAACAAAAACAAGTTTTCCCGAATAGATATTAAACAAAGGCAATATGAAGTGTTAGTTATGATAGTTATGCCTTTGTTATGATGGCGTTATGAACCTATAAATGTGGTTTTTGGTGGCTTTAGACATTTAGACAAGTCATTCTCCCTATTGCCCTTAGTTTACTGACTTTGTGCTAAGCTAATTGGCAAAATTGTAAACTTATTTTACAGTTAATGCCAATAATTAACACAATGAGGCCATTTGTAAAAACATTGATAAAGAACAGTTTTAGGTTTTTTGTTTTTTTCTCAGAAGACTGTCCAATGCCACATCTGCTTGCAGTGACTGCTGCTGGCTTTCTGTGTTTTTGTAAGTAGTTGGGAGCCTGCTGATAGGAAGGTTGTTTTGGGGTTTAATACAGAAACCTCCCACAGTGGATCACAAAGCATCAAATGAACTGTTTTCAACGGCAACATTCCCAAAGTGTTAAAGCGATAATACATTTTAAAAAAATCAACTAATGCATTCAAACTGAGTAAAGTTTGTGGAACTACACAAATCTTTTTGTAGTATCTGTATCTATAATTAACTGCTTTATTTGTTCCTGGAAATTTTTAATGTATTTATTGGCAGAGCAGCATCATTAACTGACATCCCGCTGAGCACTAAAACCAAAAAGATTCTGCTTGAAGCTGCCAAATTGCAGATACCAAATGATCAACTTTGAGTCACTCTGTCTCATCTTCATTCATCTCCCCTATCCCCGTCTCCTCACTCTTCTTCCTTATTAAGGCCCTTTCACTCCCTCAGATGGTTCAACAAATCCCCCAAAACTCCCATTTTGTTGCTCTCTTGTTGCTTCTGACTACAGGCATCGCCAAATCCCAAACATCTAAATCCCCAAATGAAAAGCTGTTCTGCACATCACTCATTCTGGTTTGAAAGGAGGGATCTTGCGTGAGAGGACATGCTGACATAGTACAACACTTTGCCGCATGTGCCACCCAGTGGTCGGGTGGCAGTAGAGATGTAAGGATCGTGGTTGGAGTGAGGGATGACTGGAGAACTGGTCGGGGAGAGAAATGTGGTTTACCATGACTGAAAACAGATCATCTTCCCTCCTGGGTCTCTTTGATGTCTGTGAGACTTATTTTGTTTTCTGCTGATTTTGCGGTAATGGGTACTCACGCACACATGCTCATAGACTGACACACATACAGGACCCAGTTAAAGGAGACATCAAAGGGACTTCAGCTCAGACTAGTAGCTGGTAAAACACAAATTCAATTTTGCTTGGAAATCAGAGCTTTGTGCGAAGCAGAAGGTAATTTAGTTATTATCTCACGCTGTTGAAATCATTACGACTTAAATGGATTTTCAGCTCACATGTAGGTCAAACCTCTGAAGTCTGTTTTATCTTTAAATGCGTTTCAACTGCGACGGTTGTATTTAAAAGTTGACCTTTGACCTCGGAATCAGCACATGACAAAATAATGGCAACGCGTGCAACAGCTGCGTAACTTTCAATCGCATTACACGGTCTTCCAATCCCGTTTGACTAGCAGAGAGTGTAGAGTGCTGAGATTATCTTGCTACCAGGAATAATTATGATACTGAGCCATTAAGTGCAAACAGAAGTCTGTTTTATAAACAAATGGCCTAAAAATACTATAACCAGCAAAATCATTTAAAATCGACCACATGACCACAGGAATCTTTTGCTTTAGAGGCATTTGAGAGGCTCTTTTTACTGGTAAATGTAAGGCAACCCTGCACAGTAGTGCAGTGGTTAGCACAGTCACCTCAAACCAAGAATGTTCCTGGTTTCCTTTCTGCGGTGCATTTGTATGTTCTCCTGTTGCCTGTGTGTGATTATAAATTGGGCATGGATGTGAGGTAGATATAGTGTACTCAATATGTATGGTTAAATGTGGCTTTCAGTCTAAAATGCTTTAAGTGATCAGTGTGGCTATAAATGTCAGCCCATTTCCATTACTCTGCACCATTTAGCAGCAGTGGCGACCCCTAAAGGGGGAACCACCAAGAAGAAGAATGAGGATTTAGGCACGAAATGTAATCTGATTTTTTTAAAATACAAAGATCATTTCTTGGGATTTCTCAGCTTTTAGTTGTCCTAACTCCAGAATTGTTTGATTTGCAATTTTTCTTTTCACAAAACAAACATGTACATTTTGTATTATATACATATATGTATTGTTTTGCAAATTAAGCATGCCTTTTAGCATAGCTTGTTCAGCTGTGCCATTAGTTTCAAGCCACCACATGTTTCTGTGAATTTACAGCTTGAGATGTGGTGGTTTTAAATCTTTTCCTGATAAATAAACGACTGAATCATCTCTCCAGCTCATAAAAGAGGATTAATTGTCTTGCCTTGGCAGTGCAATGACCTCCGATGTGGATCATGTCAGTAAGGAAACACTAAATGGCATTCAGCTCAGTTTCCCTTACGTAGGTAAGGTAATACTGTGTTAGAGACAGAAATGCAAGAATTCCCTATTAGAAAGTTCTTGGTGACGGTGCAGTGCTGCAACAGAACCAGGTTTAGGTAGGGGCGACCATCTGTAGTGACAGGTTTGGGGTGTGAGGAGAAAGAGAAGAAAGAAAAAAGAACAGACAGATGACAAATGACAAGAGAGAGTTGTTTAAATTACTCACAGTAGTGGCATTTAAAGACATGGGGAGTGAAAAAGAGAAGCGGTCATTGCATCATGGGAGCTTCCCCAGTAGCCTGGACCTGTAGCAGGGATGGGTCAAGATCACCTGATCCAAATCAAATAATAATCGTTATCAAAAAGGAAAGTCTGAACCCTAATCTTAAATGTAAAGCAGCCATCTCTCCCCTGATTTCACAAGAAAGGAGTCTCGTGGCTGAAGATTCTAGTTTCCGTTGTATTTTTGGAAACTCTAGGAGCGTGCAGTTTGAGAGCAAATCACTCAGCTGGTATAATATACCATGAGATCTGTAATGTGATGGGGATGGGGATAATAAAGACGAGGTAGTCAGGCAGAGTCTAGAGTTTGTTAGTAATGTATCTTCAACATTTTGGATCAACTGAAGATTTTTGAGGAAGCTTTAAGAAAAAAACATAAATAAATAAGGAATTACAATAGCCCATCCTGGAAGTAACACATGCACCGGAAAATTGTAGTAATACACGCAGAACTGGGGTAAGAACAGCTTAACTGTTTCACATGGAGATTAGACACAGGTATTTTTTTTAATCTCTTATGAGGAACTGAATTGAACTGGTTTGTCTCTTCCCCCTGGAAGAATGAAACACCAGAGACAAAAAAAGAGATGGGATTATAAAATAAAGACTTAGATACTTTCAAATATTCCTTTTTTCCGCCTTCCATTGAAAATAGCTCAACTCAAAGAGGGTTGTAATGCACTGTTACAAACACCAGGGGGCAGTAGCACACACGACATCTCCATGAGCAGGCTTCAGTTCTATAAAAATGAATATTACGCCTTAAAAAACAGGGCCACTGTAGGATGTGTGCAGCACACATATCTGAGTTTGACACTGACTAGGCAGAGAGGAAGTGACAGTCATGACCAATGGCGTGGGTTATGATTAATGCAAGATTAAGACAGATTTCATCATGTCGAGGGCAGACAGCTTCCTTCTTGCTTCTGCGTTGCATCATTGTGGAGCCAATCAATCAGATCTGTCCAAGTGCAGACTGACTCATGCATGTTAGTGCTGCACGTATACATATAAGGAATTTCTAATATTTTTTCCTTCTAATTATAATCTATGTGGCAATCTAATTTCCTTCTCTATTGTTTATGTCTCTTTGGTGAAGTAAGTTAGCACATTGTTGTCAGTTTAACTGTACAACAGTCTTTAGAGGACTTAAGATACTTCACTTGACACATAAATGGTCAGGAAGTTGATTTTAACCATAACTGCAAAACCATTTAATCTTGTTCTTAAACATAATAACAGCTGAGGTGACGGCACTGCAACGGAGCACTTTAACTACATATGTTAACGCCTCCAAAAGGGGTGTTTTCAGGTTATCATGAGGTTTCTGCAAGATCGCCTTCTTCTGTATCTGAACATTACTGTGTTGTTACTGGCAAATAGTGTTGTTGTTGTCGTCTGTCTGGCAGTACAATGAGAGCAGAGTAAATGTGGCTCATCAAACAAAAAGAGCGCTATGTCAGCCTCTGTACTAACAAAGCATGGCTTATCTGAGGGAACAAAGTGCTCCCAGAGACTCTAAGACAATTATGGAGCGACAAGGTTACATGCTGGATTTAGGAAAAATGATAGAAGATGCATTCAGTTTTACTGTTTCCTGTGATATCTCCTAATTCTTTGCTGCAAAAAAACTTGTGATGCATCAAAGACAAACGGTTTCTTTGAACCAAAGGTGGGGTCATGTGTGTACTGCTCAAAACTGACAGTGTCCCTCTAGTCTTAACTGTCACATATGCAAAGCCTTATCTGTAGACAGGCCAGCAAACAGGTACATGAACTCAGATGTAGAACCACCTGTTAGTAACTTTACTGTCTCAGAGAGCTGAATGAGTTGCTGGATGATGTGTTAGCGTTAGTGTAGAAGCAGAAAAACCCTGCAGTGAATCAACAGTTCTGCATTAGCAGAGTTGCAAAAGCTGTCTCGCCAACACGGACCAAAGTGTTGTGAAAAGTTGAAGTTAAAATAACAAATTAGTGTAAAAAGATTTAAAAAAAATGCATGCTAAATAAATATTTAGCATCCTATTTATTTAAGAAGAGAAAAGGACAGGAGAAAAAACACAGAGAAAGAGGAGACGAGAGCAGGAGATGGAGGGTGTGGGAAACCTCCAGGCCAGACAAACACCCTGGTGGGTGTGGACAGGGAGCGAGATGTGCAGTGGGAAGGAGGTATTTTGCAGACACATCGACCCACCTCCCTCTGCAGCTGGCTGTGGTCCCAGGGTGTAACCCCACTCACCCCTATTGTTCATCTCAGCTTTGCCCCGTAACACCACCATTTACAAGAGCGGCCGCCCTGATGAACACACACGGGTGTTGCTGTTTACTCTGCATGCTTAGCCTTCACTGTAGAGAGCAGGCCTTTCCTGGAAAAGAAAAGCAACTCATGCTAAGTTGATAACAGCCTCTAATTAAACACATACTAGTATTTTGTTCTTAATTGAATCATGAGTGCTGACACATGCTTTAATCTAGTAACATTGTTTTTAATTAAGATTATAATGAAGAAAAAAGGCTGTGGAGTGCAGGGTAGGATAGAACTGGTGCAACTGACAGCGAATGAAGCCACAAGCAGTAGTTATGTAAAGCTGGCATGCACATTTCTTCATTTTGCCTGTCTTCAGAGTCAACAATACAGATCGCCAGACTTTCCAAAGAAAATGTTTAGCTAGCCATCAAATCTAAGTTATAAAGTTATTTCAGTAGTGATCAATCCCAGTTATTTTGGGAAGAGTGGTGGCCCACCTTGGTGCTAAATTCACATTCATGGAAACACACAAAATATTTAACTGCACACGTAGATGAGATGTAGGTGGCATAAAATTTAATTACTTTAATTACCTCTTTGATAGCATAAGAGTTACATAACCAGTATCAAAGACATGTGTAGGATATCAAAGGAAGAACATATTTCCTTCACTTTAAACTTATTAGTTCAGTAGTATTTCAAATCGAGCTTATTCGGTTACATTTTCTTTCTTCTTTCTTGAAGGAGATTTGGCCAAGTGAAGAGCACAAAGGCAAACATATAAGTTGCGGGTGGTTGCCATACCACGGTGTACTCAAACAGAATAGCAAGTATGTCCTCCTTTGGCACAACAGTGTGGATACAGCAGGCTGCAGCTTTAATCTAAAAGGCCTGATTATATCTTGCGTCACAGTTACAGTATGTCTCCATCTGGAAGAAATCGATGTGATTCATCGCCCCCGAGAGGCTTTTTGATGCTTCTGGGATTCTTTCATTTTAAACTGTGGTTTTTGTGGATCCGCCCACCTTAATCACAGACTCCAACACTGAACTCCAGGGAGGATCCCCACTTCTGGGTTTGTGAGTCTATCACTGTTTGCATTTGTGTGTGTGTGTGTTTAAGTACTGGCTGAGCCGAGTCTAGCGACAAGACGGACTATACATAGGTTTAACTCTGCACACGGTCCCTCTCCGGGCCTCCAAGGAAGATTATCTGAATCCTGGTTGTGTAACCAATGATTTAAAGCAGCCAGTAATTTCAGTCAGTTAGACTTGTGTTAACATTGAGAATATAGTTTCTCAACACTTAAAGCCCAAACGTCTGTCAGCAGATTCAAACAATTCTTCTTTCCAATGAAGATTATTTTCCTCTCAGAGAAATAAAGTAGGCAATGGGCTATCATACAACTTTAATACTCAGTCCAACAATAAAAGCTTTTTAACGAGTAAATGAAAACTAACATTAAATATGTTGTTAACAGCGTTTAAAAAAAATCTGATTATTTTCACCAACTGTGAACGATCACAAGAATAACAAAATCAGAAAATGCTGCCAGTTTCAAACATTGATCATTTTGGCATCAGCAGTTGAAGGGTTAATAGCAAATCACACCCAAAGCAACTGCAGCACACGTATAGCGGGGCCATTTGTGTCTCATAAAGCATTATTTATGCAAAGCTTGTTTATTAATGAGCAATACAACAGACAAAATAAAGTTGCACAAGCAACGCTCGTGAATGAACTGCACTGAGGGAGGGTGTGTTTTATTGCTTATGATTTTCACTTCTTATTTGTAACAGGACGAATGTGTTCGGTCAAACGTTGTAGCCTTGCTGATAGCGCTGCTTCCTTCTTATGCTAATACAATGTAAATGCAGACGCCAGGTGATGGCGTGCTGATGTATAGATCCTGCTATCGTTGCTCTAACAGTGAAATCTTCCAGTAATACTTCCACAAGCTCTGTAATGTAACTTGAACACTGAAATACTCACATCTAATATATGTTTAATCAATAGATAAACCCTGCCTAGTGTTCCCATTTTAAACAATGTACAGAGCTATTCCAGTGACCTAATTAAAAAAAGAAAACTAAACAGGGTGATTTTAGTGGGTTTTTGTGTGAGTGGTTAATCACTGATTTGAAGCAGTTGTTTTTTAATGACTAAGACCCCTTTTCCTGCATTCTAGAAGTACACTTTACATCCTTTTTGACCGCTTGGTCAGCAGAGAGCTCCACATTTTAAGACTCTTTAATCTCCTTGTCACAAATTGTGTTTTTTTGACAGCTCATTGTTTGCGCTTGCATTGTGTTGTTACACCCATGTAAGCAAATTGTGTATTAAGAGCATTTTCATAGGTACTTATCACACTCTGTTGTATAGTCTAAATCTGTGGTGGGATTCACTGGGACGTTCTGCTGTGAAATGCAGGGAAACACCGCAGACTGAAGGCATGATTTGCATTGAAAATGCTCAGCAGAACAATTTCAAGTGGCATTTGAATGTTAACTGACACGCTGCACATTTTCTTACACTTACTGATGACAGATATGCACCGAGAACAGAATGTAGTGAGAGTAAAGTACGACTCACAGAAGGAAAATCCCTCGGCAGAGTTATTAAACCTCTCTTCCCCTCCAGCTTTAACTTGACAGCTACATGCTACAAATATAGAAGGTCATTTCACTGATGGCAAACGCAACACTTGTATATAACTGTGATGGGACATCCCCAAGCCAGAAATAACAGTTTCATTCTAGGGCTAAAGGCTAGTGCATAATATGCACTGCTGTATTACTGCCTACTTTCTTGACATAAAGAAACTTTTGGGGAATTTAGAGGCACACGAACAATGTTTCCTGTTTGCTTTGACCACCTATTACGTTTATATCTGAAAATACAGCACATCCTGTTTTTAAAATCCTGTTTCCTTTCTTCAATTAGTCATGAACCGAGGCTCTCACTTTCTCACATGCTGATTCTGTAGTGCCTGTAAAGCTGCGCAAACAGGCCACTGTTTGCTCTAGCTGTTGCAGTTACTCCTGCTGAGGTGACAAACTGTAGGGGCAAAGGGCTACAAGCTGTAAACAATAATGGCGGCCAGTTACTGTAAAAATGTGAGGTCCTGTTTGGGGACAAATAGAAGTTGGAGGAAGAGTGCGTACTTGTGACGCTGATTGATGTTTTTTTTTCTCTTTCTGACTGTGACCTATTTACTTTTGGGTGGCAGCTTCATTTGAAACCGTGCATGAGTATTTGTTGGCACTAAGCCATCTCAGAAATGTTACTGTGGTTGAACGCAGTGCTACACATGTCTGCCAGGTTATAAGCTACGCCTGGTCCTATAAATAATTATCTTTCACTGCTGCCTCACCCTTTAGCACC
>VOQK01043236.1:12835-30365 GCA_015052645.1 Benitochromis conjunctus | reverse complement strand
TTAATGAGAAATCGGGCGCTTCTGTAATTTATTAGGATACACATTAACTCATAATGTGTATATACACATGTAAGAGTTAATGTGTATCCTAATAAATTACAGAAGCGCCCGATTTCTCATTAACACAACATCTGAACCGGCTAATATCAAGTCTCCTTTTATCACAGCCGGTCTGTACCACTGTTGATGCAGCATTGATTTGTGATAGATGGAGTTCTAAATGGTTTATATTAGCATGTCTTATTCTACAGATGATTTAATATTTCATAAAAATAGTTCACCTGTAGGTGAATCCATTATATCTGTAAAAATTAAATTTTTAAGGGGGAAATAGAACCGATCATTTAAATATAAGTTATTTATCTGTTCTGCTTTGGAGTCGTATGTATGCTTGTTTAAAAGTCTTCTTCTAATTTTTGACCGCTCTCCTTGTAGTGTAATTGCAGCATTAAAAAAACTTTTTGCATCGCATCTTGTTTCAGTGCTGTTTAATGAAATTTGTATTTTCTACAGGATGCTAATTCTCATTTTGTCTTATTTTTCCACCCCCTGTGCTGGGGGACAAAATTAAACTTTCAGCCTTTCATCACATCAACTACTGCATTAGTCAAATGTCATATTTGAAGAGATGACGGCAGCCAACATGAGAAATGGAACTGATCCATACCTAGCTTTTATGATTTCTACATGAAATTGTACACAGGTCTTCCTCCAATAGGTTTACACATAATCAAGAAGAAAGGCAACATGTAAGATTGCTGGTAAATACACAAACTCATGCTTTTGAATTGGGGCTGCTGAAATTTAACAAATAGTTCAGGCAATTTAAGGCAACTTCTTTGCTTTATATCATATCTGTAATATCTCTGTTTAAAACTTAAACTCAGATCACAAATCTGAACAAAATCAACAAATGTTTACCTTTCACATTGTATGACTGGTGTATTTTCCTCGCTTTGGGAATTATTTTCTGTTAAAGAAAATAGCTTGTGTTGATGTTACTCTACCTGAAGATGAAAAAGAAAAGGTGAAATGGATCAGACTATAAGACCTGTAATCAGCACTGAAAATAACAGTTATAGACACGCAAAGTTAATTCTATAGACGATTACTAAGACCAGGATAACGTTTAGAAGATCTGTCGTCTTTTGAATCACTTTATCATTTTGCTTCAAGTCATCAGCCTGTTTTTCTCTTCTGGTTCTTCTTCATGCAAATGATGGTTTATTTAGTTGTAGAATGCTTACTGTTAGTTTAGTATGTATGAGCAAAGGTTAGGGTACTTTTTAAAGATATCTGGTCAACTTTCCTGTCCTTGTTTGTGAAATACCCTTACATGTGCAAACACAGTGTTTATAGTCCCTCTTTCTCTTGTGCAGCACAACGTTGCTGACCCAGGAGGAAGGCCCGCATTACATAACACTTCTAATGTTACTGGGAGTTTCCTGGACCTCTAACCCGAGAGCATTTTTGTCAATCCTTTCCATGAAAAAGAGGTCAGCAGGTATAATTGTTGTTTTGGCTTCGAGTGAAGAGGATAAGCAGAAGAGGGGGGAAAACACCCTGGCCCTCAGTCATTGATTCAAATCACAATGAGGCCTCCTTGCATGTTGGAGGAGACAGTTTCCCCCTTTTTCGGTCCCTGGAGCTACGATTGGTATGACCCTCTCATTAAGTAACAACCTCAGGAGTCTCTGTCACAGAGCTGATGTAACTGATATTAAAAATACAGGATCAAGCTGCCCGTCTCCATCAGCTTTAGCTCCTTTCTCTGATTACAAAGCGCTGTGAAAGTATTTGCGCGTCCTTCTTTGTTTTATAGCATCTGTGCTGTGTGTGGAGCAGGTGTCAGCAATAGCAAATTCTCTGCAACAGCAAAGACAAACAACAAAATCATAAAATCAGCTATTTCATCTGATCTTTGCTGACAAAAACCACAACATCCTTTGACTTGGCTATGCCTCAGCTACTTTGAAACAGTGGGGGTGACAAATTGAATTTCCTGTCTTGAAAGAACCAGCAAAGACTAAATCAGCCTTACAGCTGTTGAGCTGAAACTGAAACCTATCTGCTGCTGCAGCAGGTCTTTCAATTTCAGGTTGTAGATTCTGGTTTATTTAGAGAAAATCGGCTAATTTCAGTTTCGACATGGTGCGTATCCGTGTGTCGAGTCTTTACCCTGCCAGATCCTCATTGCAAAGTCAGTATGATGTCCATTTGCACCTGTGTAAAAACAGAGTAGGCAATTGTGCAATAATTACCAATGCGCCAGTGTACATCATGCTTCCTGCCTCCTGTTTATTCTACACAGGCAGCACCCTCACATAACCCAAACTGAAGACTTTCCATTGTGAGAAAATGTTAAAGTGAGCAATCTACTGACGTTTAACGTGTGGGAAACAGCACTTTTGAAAATCTCGATCTTCCTGATTCTTTTATTAATAATATACTACATGCTTAAAAAAAACAACATGGTACTTGATGCCCTTGTAGCGTAGCTTCAACTAGGAGCTGGACACATTCCTCAGAGATTTGCTGCACATTTGTCAGCTGCACATCCATGATTTGAAACTCCCATTCCAGCACATGCTAAAGATGAAGATGGGTACAGTGTGGACACAGGAAGTCAGCAACAATCCTCAGGTAAGCTAATACTCCCAAACCATTACACCACCACCCATCTCAGCTGTTGATGCAAACCAGAATGGATCCATCCTTTGGTGTTTGCTCTAAATTCTGACCCTTTCACTGACTGTCACAGCAGAAATCAAGACCCATCAGACCAGGCAACATACTTCTAGTCTTCCGTTGTCCAGTTTCAGTTTCCTGTTGTTAGCCGACAGCAATAGGACCCAGTGTGGTCTTCTGCTTCAGGGTTTGACTTGTTGGGTTTTCAGAGATGTTCTTCTGCATACTCTGGTGGTAGTGAGTGGTTATTTAAGTTACTGTTGTATTTCTGTCATCTTGAAGAAGGCCAACCATTCTCATCTGTTCTTAAGCGTCAACAAGAAGATGATTTTTGTTAGAGAGACTTCTGGATGTTATTCCGGATGTCACCATAGACAAAGTTGAACAGCGCCTCCTTTGACTTGGTTCCATCCAGCTGCACAACATCAACAGCTGATGCCTCCATGATGTTCTTATGTTTCAGGTACATGGGCCAGTTTTCACTGAGAAAACAGGTGCTCACTGAATATTTTCTCTTTTTTTGGAGAAAAAATTAGCTCCGGATCAGCTCATTCTCTGCAAACCAAAGATGTTGTGCTGGAAAATTACAGTAAATCAGAAGTTCCTGAAATACTCAGACCGCTCCGTCTGGTACCAACAACCATGCCATGTTCAAAAATCACTCAAATCATCTTTCTTTTCTATTTTGATGCTCATTGCAAACTTCAGCAGGTTATGTTGAGCATCTCCTTTAACTTCTGGCATCAACAACTCACCCCAAAGTACAAAAGTTGCTTTAAAAGTAACACTTAAAAAAAAAAAAGATGTTCAAATAATCAATAAAACAATTAAAAAACACTTAAAGACCTCACTGAACACTGTAAAAATAAATTCTAGTATATTTTTAAATACACATACAGGGCTGATGTTGGTCCATACTGATGTTGGGCAGATCCAGACTACTTATTTAGATTTGTCTATATTACAAAGTAATATAAATAATATAATAACAATATATAGTGATGTAGATTTTTCAGGTGTAAAATGAATGATCTAGGTCTTTATACAATATTAATAACATCTTTCTGTAAAAATCATGTGGAGTGAAAAAAGGCACCATGACTCAGGCTGGGAGCGCAATATGAAAAAAACCCCAGGAACAATTCCTTCCTGAAATATGATCAAATAGCTGTACGCCCATCCCTTTTTGGTTACGTCAATCCTGGTAGCTACAGAAGTCCTTCTCTACAGAGGTTAACAGAATAGATCATCATGTTATTCGCATGTGAAGAATATAAGTGAAATTATGCTTAATCAGCAGATTTCTATTCGTAAATATAAACATTTGATTTGGAAGAACATGAGTCAGCCAGTAGTTTTAAAAGGCGTATGATGGGGGAGGTAATCTTCATAAGATACTTGTGATTTTGCTCTCCGCTGCACATTTATCACAACTTTTTTTCCTTCTTAAGATTCTCACAGTATTTTAAAATCCCACTTTATAATAATATCAACATCTCATAGCTCATAATAAGTGGAAAAATCATTTGGATGCAGTTACCTTCACACAGACACCTGTCCTTGCTTTTAAACCCCTTTTTAATATTTTTCGATGGTATTCTACAGAAAAGAAGTCGCACCTGTTTACGTGCTTTTATGTACGCTGTGAAGCCTGCATAGTCTGTTGGGAAAATCCACTGCAGTCACCTTGCTGTATCAGCAGGTGTATTATGTTAATGTTGATACTGAACATAAATGCATAATGTTTTCCCTCAAAATACAACACTTTGGTGACTGAAAATTCTGATTACTTTCTTCATTTAGGCTTGTTTTTATTTTCTAATAAATATGGAACCCAACTTGGTTCATAGCGTCAAAGTTCATTCTCGAATTAAAGCCACATTTGTCACGCTAATATGACACTGTAGTCACCTGTGCATGGATTTGGATAAACCGTAGAGCATGTCTCGAGTTACTTCACTCAGCAGGATTATAAAGAGGATTGCTAAACCTACACTGGCAGCTGCCTCTTCAATGTCAGTGCAGATCCACAGATAGAACTTTAAAGCTCTTTATAATGAACATTAAAAATATCTCTGTTCGATTATATCTTTATGGCCTCCCATTTGACGCAACGACAGAAACTCGTTCCAGTACTTTTATCTTTTCTTTTCATCGTTATCTTTAAGAACATTTACCAGCTGATCAAACAGAATTTAGACACAAAGTGAATCGTGAGCAAAGCAAACAAGAAGTCAAGGCAGCTAGGAGCGCATAACATGCCTCATGTGACAGTTTTCTCATGTGAGGATAAATAGTGTTGCTGGCTGGGGGTGAAAGGGGTCACCTGACCCAAATGAGGAATGAAAACACTCACTCTGGTCTTGTTGTTAAAAGACTTATAAGCTGATTACAACCTGAAGTGGTGAATGGGACACGGGATTGGTATTGAGAGAACTTTACGAGTGACTTTATGACTGAGCTGGAGATAAGTAAGTGTCTGTAACTGCCAACAAACGTCATGTGTCCATCTCTGTTTGTGAACAGGGAGAAACATGTTTAAAAATGACAGTGCTGTCACAGTACAGTAACAGTCTTCCAGTTTCTAAAGGTGTGGTTCTATTCCCGTAATAGAAACAAACGACAATATTTAAGCCTGGCTTGTCTTACTGGATTTTAGTGATGTCAGACATACCAAATGATTATCAAGCATTCAGTAAATGACTGCACAGCTTGAAAGCCATCAGTCAATCTTTTCTTCTGAATCACGCTGCTCGAGCCGTTCTTCAAAGGAAATGATAGCGCGACTATCCCAAACCTCATGTCAACCGTTTTTAGCTGCTCCACAGCTTCAAGGTATCTGCAAACAAGAGACACGTGATCAACGACGCACACATACCACCATAAGCTCACACGCACAGACACACTCAAACCGTGTGCTCAGTCGACTCTCAAGCTGTGACAGAGATCTTTATCCTCAGTTACCACTGGCAACAAAAGATGGTCAGTCGAGTGTGGAACGTCTGATCCACAGCACTGAGCCAGAACCCACTGAGGCAGCAGTAATGCTACTCATGGCAGGGCTCCAGAAAGTCAAGAATATGCAGTTCTACAGGTAATGTTATACAGTAATATTTTACATCAATTCAGTTAATATCTACTTCATCTTTCTCACTGAAAAACACAAGAATCTTAAACAATAGTATATTTTATGATCATGATATAAAGATTATGAGCCCAAGAACTCCAAACTGGTTGTGATGCAACAAAATCATGTTTGTACAGTTAAATCCAGAAATATTGGACCATTTTTTATACACAGTCACTTATTTTTACAGGCCAAAATGTAGTTGATCTCAACTGCTGAAGACAAAATTAATGGCAGAAAGCATCACAAAGCATCACCAATGGAAAAACCAATATTTGGCTATATGTGTGAGATTCCAGTCTTTAGAAAGAAACTGAGTGGGTTAAATACATTTTTGTCATTGGTTTTTCCAGGAAACCAAAAACATTCATTTTTACATTTGAGAAATAAGACATGGCTTTAGGGTAAAAGTTAGAATGTAGACTAGGTTGGGGTTAAAGTACTGGTCTAGATTTTAAATGTCATGACTGTGCCTGAGAATTGATTCATGTTAATGAATGTCCTTACAAATAAAGCCAAACGAGCGTGCCTGTGTATACCTCTTCCTTCACAGACAGGCAGCAATCACTCAAGTGGAAACACTAAGATAAGAGTGAATACAAAAAGAAAACTCAGTACTGCACTTATTCTGGTGCAAAATATCCAACTACACTGACGATAATCAGATGTTTATCTGTTGAGACAGGCAAACAACAGATGGACAGGCAGCAGTTTCTCTAATAATGAGTGAGATTACATCACTATTCAAAATTTCGGTACCTAACTGTATGTACCCATTAAATCCAAATTTATACATCATCCTGCACACTCAAGATCAAATAAACATTAACAGAATACCTAACGATAGTAACAAAAACATTAAATAAACATTTACTCAGAGAAGAGCATGTTGTTTGGAACAAAACGTAATGAAAAAAAAAATCAAGATGAGACAATCTGTGCCATAAATGACATCATGTAAGCAGAAAGCTTCCTGGAGTGATACTTAATAGGCACAAGCTAATACATGCTACGGGAGAACTGGCGTCACGCATTACACAAGCCTTCATTGCCATGGTTTCACTTCCTGTACATGTGGCAAGTGTGCAAGAGGCAGCCTGTTAACAAAAAGAACACATCAATCCGTTGGATTCCTCCTACACTGCGTGTCAGGTTCTCCCTTTGAAGCTCTCTCAGAGGCAGCAAATCCACATAATGAAGATTTAGAGCAGATCAAGGGAATTTAAACAGCAAATCGTGAATTGTCTTCAGAATTCATCTAAATGACTTCAGCTCGCATTACCTTGACACAGTTTTGCCTTTTATTTGATCTTCAAATGTAATTTGAATTCTGCACCCTGAACTGTCTGAGACTGTTTACAACTTTAAGTTAACCGCATCTTTTAGACGGCCTTTCACAGCCTTTTCAAACCAGGGCTCTGGGCCTAAAGGCTCATCTGTCAGCTCTTATTTGGCAATAACAGTCTACTTAAACATGATCACAGAGCTCAGACAGACTGGCATGCATACTCGTATGCAAGCTAAGTATGATAATTCCTGTTTGGAATTTCAGCTTTCATGTGTTTTCACCGGGACCAACTGAGACAATAAACAGAGCTCAGCTGTCACAGGCTGTACTGTGTCTGTGGTAATATTAAACACTCCCACAGTGATGAGGTCTAAGAGATCAATAGAATTGATGTCAGGTGTAAACTTTGTACTGTATGTCAGCTTAACAAGAAAACAGCTTCAGCTGTTGGAGACGCTTATTATACAAGACTAAGGACCCAGACATGGATTAAGGCTAAACCTCACTCTAAGGCTGGCGCCTATCCCACCTATCACAGGATGAAAGGCAGGGTACAGTCTTTCGCAGGGCTAACAGAGAGTGACAGACAACCATTCACATTCATGGTTGATGTAGAATCACCAGTTAACCTAACCCCATGCATGTCTTTGGACTGTAGGAGGACGCCAGCGTATCCATGTAAACACAGGGAATACACATAACATGCAAACCCCACACAGAAAGGCCTCAGCTGGCGGATGGATTCGGACTCAGGACCTTCTTGCTGTGAGGCACCAGCCACTGCACCATCATACTGCTCCATATTAACCTTAGTATACTAGTACAGTATCTGGAGCGCAGACAGCTTGGTGGACAGTTAATTAAATTAATAGCAATCCTTAATATACTTCCCCCAAAAAAGAAGGAATACTTTCTAATCAGAGTATAGCATCAAGTCGGTTAAACTTGTGGGATATTGATATAGTCACTTAAGTAGCAGAGGGGGTTGTTAATCAGTTTCAGCTGCTTTGGTGTTAACAAAATTACCAACAGGTGCCCTAGAGGAGCAACAACGAGATAACGCCCAAAACAGGAAAGGTTTTACATGTGGAGGCCACGGACATTTTTCCCTTTTCATCTTTTCACGCTATTTGCATTTGGCTAGAGGGAGTGCCACTATCAGTAGTCTGAAGATGGCTTTTGCCATAAGGTTTGCTGTGTCTCCCAGCACAGTCTCTAAAGCATGAAGAAAATTGCAGGAGACTAGCAGTTAGTCTATGATAGCTGGACAGGGTCATAGAAGGTCCTTAACCCATCAGCAGGACTGGTATCTGCTCCTCTGTGCTTGTGTCTACGATCAAACAATTGGAAACAAACTTCATGAGGGTGGCCCGACATTCTGTAGTGGGCACTGTGGTCACTGATAGTGTAGACTGGCATTTGGCGTAGAATACCAGAATTGGCAGGTCCACCACTGGCACCATGTGACAAACATGAAAGGGCCCACATGCAGTGGCCCTCACACTGTGAAGTCAATGGTAAAGCAAATATTTAACTGCAAATCATAGTGCACTTTGTTGGGAGCAAAGGAATAAAGGATCACGAAACAAATTTATTGTCTGGGAACAAATAAAGGATCAAAGTCAGAATCTAGACAGAGAACAGTATACTGAAAATAATCAGCCATCACAGCAGGGCTGAATTCTTACTCTACCCACAACAGGTGGTTTCCCTCCTGCTAACGTGACACAGCTACTTTAGTAAAGACAGCGTTTAACCGACTATACCAGACATGACTTTGATCTTGGGAAAAGTGTCATTTGTCACAATGACATAGACGTCCAGTTAATCACTAGCTCTTGCCCTGATAGATCTCTGGAAAAACTATGGTGTAGAAAATTCCAGTGTGTTTGTGGCTTTGAGAACTGTGCAGTTACCCTTAACTATTTGAGCTGAGATAAGAGTGAGTTCATGTGCAAAGAGCTGAGTACAGGGAAGTTTATCAGTATCGGATAAAGTGCTAACCAAGGCGACATGCAGTAGCAGGAAGATAAAAATGGGAAATGAAAGTATGTAATTTTATAAATGATCTTTTTGGGGTATTGTACCATAAGACACAAAAGAATATATCTTAAACACAAGATTATTCTGTTTTCAAGCAACAAGAATTACAAAGAGCATATAATACAAAAATTAATAGATTGAATCTGAAATTGCAGAAACAGTAATGCAAAACAAGCTTAGGCGGCTTTATTTCACAATGCAAAATGTCGTTATTTAAAGTTGATTTCACTGCGGCTCAGTTTTGAAGCAACTATTTCAAGATCCAACTTTAGGTTGCACAACTTTTCACCACTAATCAAACATTGCATGCAGAGCCCATCACTGGAGAAGAGCAAATATTGAATTTTCCTGTAGGTGGCTTTGGTCACTGTGCCTTTGATATCATGTAGCGGAGAGAACACAGGGTTTTAAGATCAGGATGCCTACATGACTTCACCCTTCATGTTCTATTATATATAGTTCAAAATTTCTGGTACATTTTCAAAGACATGATTATGGTTGCTGTTCTTATTTCTGACCACTTGTAGTGGTGACAATTTCTAAGAAATGCTTTCACCAAAAATGATAAAGGTTTAAAATCCTCATAAAATGCAAATATAAATTTCTAATTCTGTTCTGTTTTCTCTTTTTTCCTTTCTGTCTCTCACTACATTAAACCTTCACTTTTTTAAAAATATGTTTTTTTGTTGCTTGTGCTGGAGCAATTTTATGATTAGTTGAAGTTTATTGAGGACAGCTTTCGTCCTTGGTTCTTTGGTCGCTACTTTAAGAACACTGTTTATGTTTATTACACTAAATCCAAGGCCACGACTTTCAATTGCAGTTGCTTGACTCCACAGAAAACAAACATCAGACTGTATACACTAACCACCACTTATGGCCACACTTTAAGCCACCAGCAAGTCAGTCTCGCAGCTGTTGCAGCTGTTAAAACGGTTTGAACCTTAAGTTGCAAAATCTACACATATTTAAGATGAAGAAAACATGTATCCTGATCTTTAGTCCTTTTGTGAGTTATGTTGTAAATATAAAATGCAGCTAGCTGGCACCTTTTCCTGTACCTGCACTATCAATGCACAATGGCAACTTTGTTATATTTTGACATTTCAAGTCAAAACTGAGAAAACCTTGAAGACGCTACGATATCTTCAGGGTTCTCAGACAGGAATGCTTCGTCTGGAGCCACAGAGGACATGGTTTCCTGACTGACTGATTTTTGAAAAGAATCTGCTATATTGGATTAAATATGAAATGTTCATTGTAGAAATACAAACATTTCAGCTGGCTAAACTGGGGACATTATTGTAACCAATAATCTATTTGCAATCAAGTCAAATCAATTAATATATTTAACTCAGGTGCATAATTATTTTGTGCCTTTCTCTCCATTTAGTCTAGACTAAATGCCCCGTGACATGAATTCTAAAAGCGAGACCTTCAAATGGAACAATTCTTGTCCCTCCTCCCTCATGCTTTGGTCTGCCACTCTGCACACCACCTTCCCCCTCTCCAGGGCCCAGTGAAGGCTGTGGGGGTGGGTTCAAGCTCAGCTCTGAGACCGTAGCATTCTTGAAATGTGTTCAGGCTCGCTACTGTCTCTATTCCAAGTCCCACCCCTCCCCTTTCACTCAACTTTTAACAACATACACAGACTATCTTATCACAAATGATAAGGAGGATTAGAAAGTACCAGAAGTATTTTTTTGTATTGAAAACAGAATTTAACCCTTTGATGCATAGTGGTCACTACAGTGGACAGCTATCCAAAGGCTGTGTTCTTGTATTTGTGTCAGTGTTGATGGTGTACTTGCACATAAACCACTACATTGGACACTGGTGTGTCACTCCATACCCTGCCACCCAATGGTTGTTTAATGTTGCTCCCTCTGCCGACGTGTGTCATTGTAATTATTGATATTTAACCCTGTGATGAATGGATTATGACAACCTCAATCAGGATTTCTTCTTAAGTATTTTTATTCATCCTTTCATGCTTAAAGATGAATAAAAATACTGAAGAAAAAAACCCTGATTGCGGTTGTCATAATTCATGCATCACAGGGTTAAACAAGACATATGAATTTTTATTAATTACACAAACATGATTTTCCTTAAGTAAAAAGGAATTTTGAAGATAACTAAAACATCTCTAGGTAAAATGATTTCAGTCTCTTTCAGTTCCTCCAAAATCCTACCTGAGACTATTAAAAGATGGACCAGAGTTCATTATTCTTGTATAGCAGAAAGAAAGTCACAAATACACTGAACAGTGTGGGTTCAAAGGTCAGTATGAGTTTAACTGGGTTCAGTGGTGTGACTAATTTTTAGTATATTCAGTTAGTTATCCATTAACTCTGTGTTTACATTAATGTGCCTTTTTACATAACAACTTGTAACACTTTCATTTATTAAATGTCTATTTTGAATCTCTTTACAGCAATATTGATTCATCCTATGCTTGTTATGACAGGTTTTCATGGTCAAAGCTGAGTAGGGCTGTAAAGGACAGCTTGTTCTTGCATAAAGGAAGTGGTTTTACAATGAGTTTCACATTTGGCAACAGCTACAGCGGTTTCCTTAGAATAAATAAAAGAAGAAGGAGTAAGTTAGCAAGAATAGCAAAACTAACCACAAAATACAAAAAAAGAAAAGAGAAAGGTTCTGGGAAGTTTGGGCCAGATGTACCCACACAAAACTTCAGCACTCAAGATCTGAAAGTTTTTACCAAGTTAGAAGGTATAATTCTGGGAAGCATTGCTGATGACGTACACAGAAATGAGTGAGGTCTCGTCGTAGTTACAGTATCCAAGCCTGAGTTTGGGTCACCTGATGTTTGCGGGAGCATGATAGTATAATGGGGCAGAGTGACTCTTAAACACAGCTGGGCATGATGCTCTTCCCCTGGGCATTTGGACCTCACGCTTAAGAGCAATTTGATAGATCAAAGGGAATCAGAGTACAAACAGAAATAGATACATAAAGTACGCACGCCATCTATTTTCCAAAGCAAGATAGAACACTAATATAAAACTAAAGTCTGAACTTAAATAAACACTCGTCAGACACTTCACTAGGTACACCAGTATGCCCTTTAACACAAATATCTAATCAGCCAATCATGTAGCAGTAACCCAATGCATCCAGGCGTGCAGACATGGTCAAGATGACCTGCTGAAGTTCAAGCCCAATGGAGAAGGAAGGTGATTTAAGTGACTTTGAATGTGGCATGGTTATTTATACCAGACAGACTGGTTTATTTCAGAAAGTGCTACTTCTACTGGGATTTCCCCACACCACCATCTTTGCACACTGTTTAGAGAGAAAAAAAAGAGAGAGACCAGTCTAAAGATTGTTGCTGACCGTGTCCATCTCTTTATTAACACAGTGCACCCATCTTCTGATGGCTGCTTTCAGCAGGGTAACACACCATGTCACAAAACTGAAATCATTACACTACTTGAACATCAAAAGGAGTTTAGTGTAGTCAAAAGGTGTCCACAGTCACTAGACCTCAGGCCAATACAGGACCTTCCAGATGTGGTGGACTGCACAACTGACAAAATCTGCACCAACTGTGTGATGCTATCATGTTAATATGGACCACAATCTCTGAGGAATGTTTCCTGCACCTCATTGAATCTATGCCAAGAACAATTAAGGCAGATCTGAAGCCAAAAGGAGGTCTAACCAGGTATGTAAGAAAGGGACCAGTGAGTATATATGTTGGCTTTGTAACAATCAAAAACAGCCTAATATAACTTTCTCCAAAACACATTCACACATAAGAAGTTCCACCTTTCCCAGTCCACCACGTTGTCCTCCTGAGCCAGAAATGAGACCTGAAACTAGTGTTTGATAATCTGTTTGATCAGCGCTGGCAGAATGATTCAGTTCTGAGCTTTAGAGTGAACCAGTGTCACAAACTGGTGAAAATGCCAGTGCCAACCCCCTAAATCTCTGCACAGTTGTTCTGGAGTGTCATTAAACCATCAACTACTACAAGCCAGCGAAGGATGTATTGCCCCTCATTCCTGGCTAGCAGAGACATGTTCAGGACACTGTTAGTGCTGGACGAGCTATTGATGAATGCATCTGTGGCAGTCTGTTCTCTTATGCTTACAATGAGGTGAATTGACAAGAGTTAGAATTTTATTAGTCAGCCAAAGATTGGAGAAAGATCAGGGAGCACTTTTGAAATAACCAGACCATTCCAGATTTCATAACAAGAATAATAACTTTTTCTTTGCACTGTTTTAATACTGTACATATTTTGAGCTCTTGAGGATAGGTAGCTATGCCAGGTGCAATGCCAATGTATTATCTTCACCTGTTTTTGGAAATACAAGTCATTCTTTTGCAGATCCTTATAGGCAGTTAGAAGGGAAATTAGTCATCTAGCTTTTATATAATATTCTCATTAAATTAGATTAAATATATTGAGTCAATGAGTATCATATTTTTGGTAGGCCATTTTTCACCTTTTTTCTGCCCCAACCACTACAGATGATAGTGTTTGTTAGTATTTAACATTAGTACATCATGCATTTGGTCAATTTCTGTGCATTCAGAGCTTAAATTTCCTAACTAATTGGAAAAAAACAAATTCAATGTTCTTCCAAAATTGCTTACATATAAATGTGTTAAGTATGTCCTTATAGGTAATGTATTATTTCAGGATGATTAAACTTTCATTTGACTAGTGTGAGGTTCTGATCAATAAGTCAAACTAAGTCTTTATTATCTTTTTACAGTGTTTTTTTTAAAGGTTATATTACAAATGTAAAATATGATGTCTCTTGCACAAGCAGACAGAGTTTCAGCACCTTCACAAAGAGCTGTGGTTGAACCATTTCGATTCCACCAATCTGTAAAACTCCTCAGCTTCTTCAGAACTCCTAGCATCCTGCGAACCTTCACAGGTGAACAGCAGAGAACCATAAATATGATAAATGTGTCATCAAATCTACTGCCAGTAACAAATAATACACGGTGTTTATTATGCACATGTATGTGTAGCACATGTGCAAACTCGTGCATTCATAAATCTGGCATGAGACCAAGGTAACAAACCACATCATCCTCCAGCAGATAATGCCTGCAACAGCCTGCATACCACATACATTGTTGCTGTGTTTTTATTGCTCCTATTCGAAGCCTTTGGAGCTGACTGGTCACATGATGAGGATGGGGGTAGTAGTCTGTCATGTGGCAAAAGGTTCAATAACCTCACTCTGGGTGGGAGAAGAAAAAAAAGGTCCTGTGAGAACTGATAAGCACTAACATTCATTAACATTCAGCACACTGCTTTTACCGTAATGGTACACTTCCCGTAAGTTATTTCCTAATGTGAAATAAGCACACCCACACAGCTAACTTGGAAAACAACTTTTACATAAGTTCCACTCTTTGGTTTACTTTAACAGTTAAAGTTAACCAAAGAGTGAGTGGGTCAAAGTTTATACATGATAAAATAGGAGATTGGGAACCAGAGAAATTTAGGCATCATGAGCTGTGATAAGGCTCAAGCAGCGATGATAGCGAGAAAAACTACTTGTGTGAGCACAAAAATGCTGGTTCCCTGAAGCAATCATGAACTGACAAAAGCAAACATAAACACTATGCAAATCTCTTTCAGCTAGTTTTGCCATTCGAAAAAACAATTTGTAACAAATGATGCTATTTTAGGTATGCCAGCAAAAATATTGGGATTAGATGATTACCAAAAATGGCTTTGAGCGTTAGAATGTCTCCACAGTTCGGAGGAATCTCCTCAGCTCACACAGATAAGGGAACATTTATCTTATGCAGCATGGAGGCCTCTGTGTTGATTACAGGGCAATGATAATGGCGACTTGGCAATAAATGTTTGCCATTTCACTACACAGTGTGGTTTTCACTTGCAAACACATAATAAGTCACTCCCACAAAAAGGTGAATTAGAAGTATATATACATATATTGTGTTTTGTTCTGCAGTGACAATGAGATGAAGGCATTGCCATCCATACCAAACAGTGAGCTATATTTAGATTAAACCCCTCTGCAGTCAACTGCAGTATATAAGCACTTATTTTCTACATTCCCTGCACCGTGACTATATTTATGTTTTCTTACATTTTGTGGAATTGTACTTTAAGCAAATGTACTGTATGATTTCTTGAATAGAGGTAATGTTGCACACTTGGTCACTTATTTATCGCTTTAATCTGAATGTTCAGAATATATAATATAAATAATATTTTAAACTCAATAGTTATTACTGTTAACACATTACTCCCTCCTTAAGTCCTGACCTTATATTTAACATTTCTTTAATTTCTATCCTCAAAGAAAAGAACGGATACTAGTGTAGCTAGTTCTGTTTAATGTTAATGCCATAGTCTGCTCATCAGACCATCATGATGGCATATGTATAAACTGCATACATATGTGCTATTAATTTGCCTTGTTTACTGTACACGCTCGATCACAGATACAGTATAATACAGGCATGCTGCATTAATAGAAGCATAAAAAACAACAACAGCAGCATATCTTCACTATGACTGATACATATCCAATATCTCTCAGCGATAAAGAATGATTCCAAATATTTCCTGATCTAGATCAATTTCTGAATTTAATCAGAGTTATATTTGCAACATAGGATTACATTTTCAGGCAAATTGATGTAAACACTGACTAATCCTGCTAACATGCCTAAGACAAACCTAATCAGATAATTGCCTTGACAAAGGTGGCAGTAGATTGCGTAATCTTTGTTACTGGTAATTATTGTTGCTATTCTTTTCACAAAAGCAGTTCATTATGGGCGAGGTTGCAGTTCCATCTTTTTCGATCATGAAGCCGGTTTGACCTCCCTCGTTCTAAAGTAAAGAATGAGGTTTGGACTCAGGTGTTGAAAAACTGGAAAAAGTGACGGTTACAACAAGTAATACCTGCTAAATCAGGGATTGGTCAAATGGGGTAAAGGTTTAATGGTGTGTAAAACTGAGACTGTAATAACTACACGATATCACAGTCATTTCTTAAAAACAAAACTAACATTTGAGAAGTTGACTAAGTAGGACTTACTTCTATTGAAAAATTGTCCTAATACCACTATTTTTTTTTTTTAGCATGTATTTTAAAATTTAGATATGAACAGACAAAACCATCAGATAAGTGTTCTGATTGTTATGTTTTCTTAATTTATATTCTGTGTGAATTTGAAGCTGTATTTGCTTGTTATACTTTGCACATTTGTACACGTTTTCTATGCTTTTTAAATGTATATAGACTGAAAATCACATGACACTCAAAGTTTAGTGGATTCTGGGGTGATAATGTTGAATGCATTGCCATATTTTAAGTATTACAAATTTAGCCTACAAATACAATTTTAAGCTTTGGCCTGTCTCATAGTCTTTGAGAGCAGTTCGTGATGAGGGAGCTCATGTAATCAGTGATTAAATATTGGTAATCATGTGACCCTAACCCTGATCACATTTTACAACATGCTAGTTTGTCCATGATCAGTGGCAGTTTTACTCATGCTTTACACTTAAAAAAAAGAAATTAATCCTTTTTAGTCTTCAAAGACACAATATAAAAGTAAAATACATCAGCATACAGCTTAGATGAAAAAGCCATTAAATTATAGTGTCCAAGGACAGTACTTATATAACATAAACTGTAACACTGAATAGCCTTTTGCAAAAAAAAAAAAAATATAAAACATCTACATCATATTAATGTCCTGATTTTTCTGTATTATTTACCAAAATCAATACATTGAAACAGAAATGTCTTATTCTCCTTTCTCTTGTTGAAATTAGATTCAAGCTTCACTGTATTCATCTCAGTAAAAATATAATTCTGGCCTAAGTGGGAAGATTTTAATGACAATATATTGTTATGAGCAGGTAGGAATGATGGAGCCAAAGGTGCAGACTCACAGAGGTAAAACATGAAGCCGAAAGCAACAAAACTGGAAAATGCAAAATAAACTTACACAGGCAGAACAGAACACACAGCATAGGATGAGGGAGATCACAACACAGACCAAGGAAAACTCAGAGGGAGCAATCAGGGAATGAGAGACTGGAGGGAAACACAGCTGGGGCAAATCGGGGCTAACGAGACAAGGGAAGCAAAACCAGATACATTAACATGAGACACAGACTTCCAAAGTAAAACAGGAAATATAACACAGAGGGGATACAGCTGACAGGGGAGACAGCAACTATGAAACACAGACAGAAACCAGAAGACTAAAACTCTAACATAACCACAGAGTCTAAACTTAGAACAATCCTATAACCCATTAGACAAAGAACCCTACAACATAAAGTACACAAAATCAAAGAACCAAAAAAAAAAAAAAAAAAAAAAAAACAAGGCCAA
>VOQK01043235.1:16809-30115 GCA_015052645.1 Benitochromis conjunctus | reverse complement strand
CCCAGGAAACCCAGCTTGGTCCTGATGGTCTCCCTCACTAGTTTCCCCCAGGGTGAAGGTAGCTGTTGATAATAATGTGGACTCTATTGTTAAGTGAAAAGAACAAACTACACATTTTTTCTACAGTCATTGCTTTGGAGATGGGAAAAGCTACCCCCCCCCCCATTTTTTGGTAAAAAAAAATCCTGGAAACAACCTATATGTGATAAGCAGAAATTACTTTTCAAAATGCAGGTTTTTTTTTTACTAGTTAAAATAATTAAAAGTATAATTTTCCCATACAATTACTAACCTTGCCATCTCCTCCTGCACTGCCTGTTTTGGGGTCTGTGCTTGCCCTTCCCAGCACTCATGAGATTGCTCTGCATTTCCCTGCACTGCAGTATGAGGTTGCTGAAAACTTTGTGCTAACCTGTTGATGAGATCTTGTGCTGCTGCTACAACACTGGCCTCTAACTCCTAAAGAGACGCAGGTATCCCTTAATTTAGCAAATATTAACTGCAGGCTAGCTTGCTAGGACGAATAGGCTATTGTTAGCATTTTACCACAACTTCACCAGATGTATGTAAAAAAAAGAGAAAAGGAAAGAGCCAAGGGCAGCTTGGTCAGCACTAGTGTCAGCCTCTATAATGTATGGAAATATCTGTGGGTCTTAAGCCCTCAAGTGCGCCCCCGGACACCAAAACAGTGCCAGCAAATTGAAACTGAAAAAAAAGATGTAAGTGTGAAAACTTGTGAGTTTTTTTTTATTTTAATGTCTATATTTACAGTTTCAATTAATCTTTTTTCACTATCATTTTTTTTAAACTTTCAATACAACATTTTTCAGTACATTTATTTCAGTTTCAATTTAAGGTGGCATCGTTTTAACCTCATAGATATGACAGGAAATAAAGAAAAGCAGAAAAGTTCTACTTTAAAGTAGTCGAACTGCAGCCAATATGAAATTAGCTCATAGCAAAACTTCATGCCCCAAATCAAAATGGAGAATGTTGCAAAGAAGTATCCTTAATATTGACACAAAATGAATAAAATACAATTCTGAAAAAAGGAATCTGTTTTGTCAAAAACATGATGAAAAAAAGTAAATCTTGTGATTTTTTTGCAAGTATTTGGATATTTAAAAATAGTCATTTTTTGGCTATAGCTTCACAGAAGACCATTCATTCTGAATAATCTCAATAGCGTCGTGTATTTAACAGATGTCCAGAGTGCCTGCAGTTCTTAATTATATTAATATTTAATTAATAATCCTCTGTGTTTATTGTTTAATGAGCTTAACCACTAGCCTCTTTACTGCCATCTTCTGATTAGAAAGAGAAAAATAGTATTTTAAGGCAAGAAACTGTATAATAAACTACATTTTCAATAATATAACAACCATATGAACATTTAAAAGTCACGACCATCCCAACTACATAAACTTTGATTTATAACATAAATCAAAAAAGGTGTAGATGTTTCCTCAGGACAAAGTGATGTTGGGCGGACAAGTTTGCCATCAAAAGCAGAAATGTGGTGTTTTAAACCAATAAAAGTTTTCAGTGTTTTCTAAGCAGATCTCTGCAGATGAGAAAGCGAGAAGAAGAAGCGAACACACAAACCAGAGCTTAGATGTCAAAACATGAGAAATGTAAATTATAATGCTAAAAGAAAAAAACAAAGAGATTGTAATAAATTTGTAATATGAAGGCAAGGAATGAAAAGCAGTGCAAAGAGTTGTTGAAACCGTACAAAGATATGACACAGATCAAGTTTAATGCCTCCAGTTCCTGAAAGAAAAATGAGAAAAAGACCAATACGACGGGTAGACACGGAGAAAGAAAAAGATTATTTAATACTTCCTTCAGCACCAGTGAGAGCCATGACTGAAGGTTTGAATTGAACTGAAGTGAGCTGTTTTTTCCACTCCATCCGTCGGTGTGCAGAGACCACGAGACGCACACTGATCACAACAGTCACGCTCTGCTGCCTCTGTCACCGAGTGGAAAGCTTTAAATCTGCCTTTTCTGCAGCTGGAAGTCCTTCACATCAGACAAAGAGAGGCCAGCAGGATCGAGGCCAACTGCTCTCATTTTATTCCAAGAATAATCAGAAGAAAAGCTGAATGTAAAAACACACTTCCCTGCCTGTCTGCTGGGAAAATAAGAAGAATCACAAATGCAATTAAAATGTGTTATTTACCTGCATATGTGACAAAACACCTGAAGAATAGAGCAATAAATTTCAGCCTGCTACACCTGCTCATGGTAGAATAAAAGTCCGATTATCAGTTCGACACGAAGAATTTAAAATTCAGAGTTTTGTGATGAGCTGACTTACAGGGTAAATTGTTAGAATTAAGATAAGTGAAAACAGTTTTAAATAAAGAAAATCATTGATTCAAACTGAAATGAAAATGTAACTGAATAGTCTAAATTATAGGATTATGTTAAGGTCAAAGGTCACTCTTTCAAGGAAGCCAGTGTTCACATTTTGGACAGAGACGACAGATGGTTTGAAAGAGGAGTGAAAGAAGCCACCGTGTCCACTGTGAACGACCATCTTTGAACGGAGGGCGGGGTTTATGACACCAACTGTCTGCCACCTATAATCCAGTTTTGAGATCCTTCCCAGGCACCTTAATGCCCACAGCTTGCATCAGTTGATCTCAATCGGTCAAATGATAGGGTCTCACAATGGTTTCACCTGAAACCCTTTTTCACAGCTTGGCTCGTGTGATGAGGCACATGATCTAGCGCAGTGTTTCCCAACGTTTTGGAGCCACGGCACATATTTCACATTGGAAAAATCACACGGCACACCACCAAACAAAAGTGTCACAAAAAGCATATTGATCATTTATCCCTGCGCACCAGGTATAGCAGAATAGGCTCAGTTTGTCCCCAGTATACCTTTTTTGCTTTCTTGACTATTACGTAATTTCTTCTTCATCTTCTGTTTTACTGGCAGTTGGCAACCCATTTAATTAGAGCTGGTAGTTGTACTGCCCTCTAGTGGAAGAGAATGTAATTGTTCTGCCTCTTACTCACACCGATTGCTTACAGTACTAATCAGGTGGAACCAGATAATCTTCCACAGCACCCCTGATCATTTCTCACGGCACGCCTGTGACACGGCACAGTGGTTGGGAAACACAGATCTAGTGTTAGTTATTTTATATTTTTGTACAGCACTTTGGTCAACGTTGCTGTTGTAATTAAACGTGCTATAAAATAAATAAATGATAGTGGGTCAACAAACCTCTAAAAGCCAACTCCCACTAGGGCTTAAATACCTGGGACTCTCCACTATTTGGTCTTAGAACTGAAGAAGATTGTTGGATGAAACGTCTTAGAAACTTAGAGAAGTCCAGTCACTTTTCTTTCCAAACTCCGTGACCTGGATGCATGCGACCCTACACAGACATCTCATGTAATTAAGAATAAAAAAATGAAAACTATAACCTAATTTTAAAGGTGTACTGAATAACTACTGTAAATTATTATTATTACTGACACCTGTGACATGATTTACAGCTGCCTAAAATCGACACCATTTAGCATGGTTATAAATCACGTTCAGCTAACTAGTTACCATTCCCACTTACATCTGATTTTCCTCACAATGATGTTAGCAAAGTTGGACAGATTAGTCGCTGTTACCGACTCAACATAGGATTTTCCTACAGCTTACAGTTTGGTCTGTGCTACAGGAAGTCGAGAACTAGCTAATATTAGCCAAAAGAACGACAGCTTAGTGACCAATTTAAAAGTTTTTCCTCTGTCATCAGTAATGTTTACATTTTCATTCAGAAGTTCTTTGTATATAGAATGTTTTTCTTCTGGCTAATGATGTTAGCTTGGCTATTAATCTAGACAATGCTCTATTTACCCAATGTAGCAGCTAACTGGCTAACCTTAGCTCACTTTGTAACAAACAGAAAACCCCCTTAAAGCTACATCAATTTATATATTTTGTCCTTATGTAGAGTTTGTGTTGAAGCTAGTAGTTTGGTGTCATTAATGATTAATGTACTCTATTTGTAAGCTAATGTTAGTTAGCATACTGCTAATCTTTTATTCCCATACCATTCACTGTCTGAGCTACTCAACGCATAGTGGCAGCTCCGTGTTTTTGTTTGGCGTTAAGTTGCCCGCTCCTTATTTGCATATGCGGGAGTGTTCTTCCTGTATCTATAAACGACTCCTATTTCTCCAGTGTCTGAAATATTGTCGGTAAAATGTTCCACTGTGCACTAACTTCATGTTGGCAGTGCGACTAAAAACACTCCTGTGGACACCTACTGTAGACTCATCATCATCACTGTGAAAACCATCTCCTCTTTTCACCACTGAGCCTGTGTAGCATCTCACATCCAGACAGAGATATCCTCATTATAAAAGAGAGAAAGCACCTTAAAAGTAAAGTTATTCAGCTTTCTGTAAGTGCGAATCAACGACTTCCTGCTTATCGTTTGAATGAGTTGATGTGTGACAGAATAATGCCAAAATAAGAGAAACTGCTCCACTTTCTTTTCTCTTTTTTTACTTTGAAGCAAGTCTGAAGAAGAGGACTGATGTTTGTGACGAGCCCGAGGCAACAGAAACAAAAGCGACATGTGTGAATGTGATACAGGAAGCTCGACAGCCTCCGTTACTTTTGTCAAATCCGCAGGAAAAATTTCACCAAAGGTTAATTGCAGAAACTGAGCTGTAATTAGCTCGGCTGCGATTTCCCTGCTGCTTTGATGAACTTGTGCATGTGGAGCGGTCGCGCTCGGAGAAGCCTCGAGGTCGACTTCGATCAGCTGATACGGAGACGCATCCTTTGAGCCCGTCAAAGCGCAGAGAGAGGGAGGGAGAGGAAAGGCAAAACTCTGATTATCTCACATGCAAATCACGGAGCCGTCTCCGAGCTCACTTCAACACTTTCATGCAGTTACATCATGGAGGAGGATCTGCTTCTCTTATTCATGTGAATCTTGTGTGCAGACGGCCGAAGGAAATGTAATAAACACCAGTTCAGTCGGTCCTTTCACTGTAAAAGGTGACTCTTCAACAACGCAAATATTTTACTATACGTTACAAAAACCACATGCAAGTTAAATTTTGTTTGTTTTCATCTTTAGTGTGAGACAAAGCTCCTATAAGTTTACAACACAACCAACCTTTACACATAAACCTGAAACCTGCTTCACACGTGGACCGACAGCATCAAGGTTCATGAAATACGAATGCTAATCTATGTTCTGAGAATCCCTCTTACCCCTTTTTTCTTTTTGTAGTGCCATAATTTATTAATAATTTTATTAGTCAGTCTCATATCTTTTGGTTTTCAGGTTTTTTGTGCCGTTGGTGTTGTGTTTATGCCTAAAAACTAAGAGAAAGACCGTATGTGTGTCCTCATTATGGATTTGTGTTGGTGTGTCGGGCTGTAGTCTATAGTAAATGGTTAAATGAGAGAGTTTCAGGTCGTTTTAGGAGACCAAAGTAATGTAACAAGTAGTGTAATTAATTACTTTCTCCTAGGAGTATTTAAGTAACGTACTGCATTACTTTTAAGAAAAGTGTTGTGTGTAATATGTGTAAATGTCATGCTCTGGTGTGTGGAGAATGGGGAGGCGACCCAAATGCAGGACTTGTAGGCTGGTTTGGATTTATTACAGAGACTGAACATGAACAACTGAAACAATCCGGAAACACACAAGGAAAAGGAGACGAGGTGACAAAGAACCAACAGAAACTGAGGGCTTAAATAGACCAGATAATACGGAGGATTGAAAACAGCTGGGATAAATCTAACTAATGATACAGAGGAAGTAGAACTAGGCATAATGCATACAGGACAAAGACTATCACACTAAAACAGGAAACATACATAGCAAACTAAACAATGACAAAAGTCCAAACTGAAAACACTAGGTCCACGACCCAGGTACCCCGACATGTAATAATACTTGCACTGATCTCAACAAAGAGGGGAAATGCCGCCATTATGCAATAACATTTGACTGCTTAGCGACAGTGGTGACTCCCAAAGGGGAGCCAATGGGAACCCAATGATAATCAATAAGGAATCAAATCAATAAGTACCTTTCTAAGGTACTTCAGCTTTATATTCCCTTGCGGGCAGTTAGATCAGCCGACCAGGTGCTTTTGGTTGTCCCAAAAACTTGGCTGAACCTCATAGGAGAACAAGCTTTTTTAATTGTAGCTCCCAAACTTTGGAATACGTTGCCTTTAAATATTAGACAGGCATCTTCACTTCCTGTTTCTAAGTCTCTTTTGAAAACACATCTTTTTTCAACAGCATTTAGACTGGTGTGAGTTGATATGCTTTTTCATTCTTTTATGTGAGTGTTTTCATGTGAACGTGTTTGTTTTAGCTCGTTTTCTTCTTGTACAGCACTTTGGGTAAACTTTCTGTTTTTAAATGTGCTACATAAATAAATTGGATTTGGAATAAGTGATATCCATAATGGAACTGAAATTGCTAAATTCTTGCTAAAATGAATTCTCATCCATACCACACAGACAAACAACAGTATAAACAGTAAAATGTGGCAAAGACCAACTTAAACCATTAGTTGAAACAAACTAGAATACAAACTTAAAATGACATGAACACCGAACACAGAAACCAAACTATGCTTGGAGAGCAGTTAGCCAGTGTTTGTAGACATGTTGGCATCATCATATCATCGCATCATACAAACTACAGAAGACTATCGCAAACACAGGAAGGTTTCTGTTAACCCGGTGAAGGGAAGCACATTTTTCCTCGCGACTGGTCCTTATTCACTCAATCCTTCAATGTCACCATGAAAATGGCACACAAGATAGTGTCTGGAAAACTTAAGTGTGGTTTATTCACATTTGTTTGGGCTTCTGTATTTCATATAGACAGCAGAAACATCTGGTCCTAATCTGGCACCTTGTAAGTTGTTGCGTGGGCCAGAGTTGACCTGGAGCCAGGCATGATGGGAAACTACAATGTTTGTTTGTGCAGAAAGTGAAAAGTGCGTGCTGCAGAATGTCAGTGCTCCTTAAAGTACATTTAGTCTCCCGGTGTGGGCTGTACCTGTGTCTTTAGGTGTACACGTGTTCAGTGAGCACTGTAATCTGTGTCTGCTGTTGGCAGCGGTGATCTGGAGGCAGAGCGTGTCTCACTGCGGTGCTGCTGTTATTTTGGGTTTTGCTCCGGCGGCTCATTGGCTTTCCCCTCGCCCTCCTGTGGGATCGCTCACCTGATGTGATCGGGCTAAGCGAGGCCGCTCGCCGCCCTGAATATATTGCTAAAACACAGCGCAGGCTGCATGGAAATGCTGCGGTTTAGCACAGAGGCCTGCAGTGATAGGATCAACCTGAAATGAATGTAACAGCTGAAAGAGCTGCAGCTTATCACTCCCTGTTTATCTGCGCCGGGTTTTACCTGCAGATCCTATCAGACAGATGTATGTTTAGTTCACAGGAAGCAGATCATTTCCCATAAGCCTCTGAGGCATGCATGAGGTCAGATTTGAAGAGAAAGGAGATACCAGCAAAGACAATAACAAAGCGAGGGTTTGTGATGAACCTGCGGCGGTTGTGCACACCCTGCTGAATAAAGGATTATCCAAACAGGCAGACAGAGTGAAGTGATGCTTCCCTCACACCACAATCACACAAATCACACTTTTCCACCAAAGGAAACGTGTTTGTGTTTTGCAGCACTTTTCCTCTTCAGATAGCCCACAGTCGCTCGTCTTCTGTGCTCCGTTTGTGACTAAAATGACAAAGGAAGGCTAGTTTTTGTCAGGCTGATGAATTCTTTAAAAATAAAGCATTTCTAGTGAGCCCGCCACCCCCACAACCGAATCTCGCACCATCTGGAGGCTGAGAGTTAGCAACCGTGTCACAAAGCAGCTGCATTTTTACAAAGTCATCGGATTGAAGCTCACTTCCTGCTGGAAACACAAACGCAGCCTGTTGAGTGTTAGGATTCAAACAGATAATTACAGATTAAATGCCCACAAGTTTGAATGAATGGCGAGCTAATAAACACAGATCAAACAGCGCAGAGTTGAAAGCTTCAGATCTGTTTCCAAAAAGTTAGAAAGCTGCAAAAACAGAAGATTTAAAACCTAAAGTACAAAGACAGTAGACGACACTCTTTTTAAATATTTGCTCGTTTGAATTCAAAGCCAGGAGCTGATCTGGAGAAAGCTCAGGTCACAGACCTGCTTCCTTCTGTGCTGCTTCTCTTCTCCTCTAACGTCCCTGTAGATGTTTGGGACCTGAGGAGACCCTCTGCTGCACTTTTAGAGTCTTCATTTCCTCCGTTCACCTGCTGTGCTTTTCTGGAGTATGAGCACAGTGAGCTTTGGCACCATCTGCGAAAATAAGAATGGCCTTCTCTGAAACAGGCGCCTGGATGGAAACACATGTTGCTCCTGAACCTGGAGGTGTGGTTCAGCATCAATGGGGCCTTCATGGAGGTCCAGGTTACCTCTGACTTGTGCACTCATGCCCCCCCATACCATCAGGGATGCTGGGTTTCATCTGTGTGCTGATAAGAAGCTGGGTGGTTCCTCTCGTCTTTAGAGGTTGTTACATCCACGACTTTTAAACAGAATCTCGGCATTGGATTGGTTACAGTGAGCTCAGGCTGGTCTTCAGGCTCGAGTCTGTGAGAGATATTATCAGTGCTGAAGACTCCAAAGAAATGTTCCTTTACTTTTCACTGATGTTAATTAACTGTTAACTGTTGTAAATGATGACTGCAGTAAAAATCTATTGGAAAACTGTGTTGAGTGCATTCAGGCGGAGGAGTCAGCCAGCGTCACTTTGTGATGTTTGCTTTTAGAGTTCTCATGGAGAAGTTTAGAGAAGGTCAGAAGAAGTGTGGTACTGCATGAGGAAGTCAGGATAAGAGATGAGGTCACAGTGGGGGTGGGATCACATCGAGGATCCGCTCTGAGCTCCTCCTTGTTTGCAGAGGTGATGGACAGGCTCACAGGGAGATGGAGGTATGAGCTGAAGAGAGGAGGAATGACAGTCAGGAGAAGAAGAACCAGGATACATGTGTGGGAATGAGAGGAGATGGTGACAGCGCATGTTCTGCATGACTTCTTAAGCAGTTTGTGTTGCAGAGTCTGGTTTTAGTATTAGGAAACACAGATGGAGACTAAAGGATAAACAGCAGGTTAAACATCTCACAACTTCTTCCCGCTGCTCCTTACAACCTCAGAGTGTTTCAGTTTGATTCTTTTATACTTTTGCTTGTACTGTTTTTAAATACATGAAGGCTTGAAATGATTTTAGAGTCTCTGCGGTGTGTTTTATTCCAATCATAAGATTGACAGACGTGGCAGGCCGGTACCATATAATCACACACCGTTTGTAAACTTAACTCCAACCTTTACCCTGGACTCCAGCCCCGGTGCTGCTCCTGTATCTGAAATAGTTTTCTTCTGTCAGCCGGACAGCTGCAGCGCCTGTTTGCCGAGATCGCGCCTGTGGTGGAGGTCAGACGGTTCAGATGCCTCCAGATGGACAGAGAGGTCTTAAGTGAGGCGCTGATGGAGGAGTAAAGTGCAGCCGAGCCGCCGGCGGAGCGAATGATGATCGCTGTGCAGAAAGAAAGGAGACACACTTAAAAGTCCCGGGCAGCAGAGATCCATCTGACATTTGCAGGCGATGAAAATGTCACCGTGAGAGGTGGAGGAGGAACACGAGGACACACGGCTGAAATATTTATCAAACTTTAGTCGAGCAGGAGTGGCTCTGTGACCGCAGCGACTGAAAACTCTTTAGTTTAATCACAATTACTCACGGCTCCATTAAACACCTTCTCTTCTCTGCGTTTCTATTTTTTTGTTCTTAGCATCAAACGCTCTTTACATCAACGCGAGCCACGGGGGGCTCATGAAGTTCATGGCAGCGGGTCTAAAGTGTAGCAGCACTTGAGCCAAATTTTATTAACACAGCTATCGTAAACGATTTTCTCTCTTCACAAACACTCTGAGCTGTTGTCATCTGTGTGCTGTCCGATGCTGAGGTCAGTGATGCTTTAAACTCTGTTTTTCTGCTCTTGGATCTTTGACAGACCATTCCCAAGATTCGGATTTCCAGAGCTGACTTTGGAAGCTCAGAGTCGTCTGTGGGTGAGCTCGTCCAAACAAACCGAGGCGCTGCATTCACTGGTTTAATGTTAAAACTGCGTTCAGTCAGTTGTTTCTGTCTGTGGTCCCGCTGGCACGTCACTCTCTGACACTTGGAAGAGGTTTCCAGTCTTTGTTGAAGCCGTTTCCTGTGATTTCTGCCAGTTTTCATCATATTCCACAGAAATCTCGTGACTTTGTGGTGACTTGTAGTTTCCCACCATGGGTGAAGCGTAGGCAGCAGGGGGCACATTGTCAGTGATGAGACTGTCCAGGATATCCACTCTCCCTCCTCTGCACATGTCCGAACCATCTATGGATTCAGTTCTAATCCTGTCCTCCCTCGCCACTATCAATGAACATCTGAGCATGTGCACAGGAAGGAGAGTGGATGTATCGGTGAAAAGACGACGATGATGGAAGGCCTCTGAGGAGATGCATGGATGTAGTGTAGGAGGACATGCAGAGGGTTGGTGGGACAGAGGAGGATGCTGGGATAGGAGGAGGTGGAGGCAGACGATCCGCTCTGGCGACCCTTAAGGGAGCAGCGGGACGAAGGAGAAATGGCCAATCCAGGATTTAGAGATTCACTGAGGATATGATTTCATGATCATTTCAAGCCCACAGCTCTACCTAGGAGCACAGAAGCTCCACCCACCTGCTGTTCAAACATTTTGTTGGTAAGAGGAAGCCAGAAAACGAGACAAGGATTATTTTCAACTGTGGATCAGTAAAATTGTGGAGGTCATACTGGACAGACACACGGCACCACGCTTCATGCTGCTCAACATTTCAAAGTGCCATGCCACCTGATCTGAGATGAAAAACGATGAACCTGGTGACGGCTTGGGTAAATGTTCAGTATACAGTCACTCTGTTTTCCATTGTAGGAATTAACGAAAGGAGGCAGGAGGACTGAAAACATGGAAACACGCACCATGGATCCACTTTAAAAGAAACACTGAATGAACGGGGTCTGCAGGCTGAGGAGGGTCAAGTCACTAGTTTTGCTGTTTTAAGAGAACAGATGAGGTTTTACTGCAGCTCTTCTCACAGAAACAGGAACCCTGATCTCATCACTGCGAGCGCCATGTTTCTGAGCTTTCCCCAGTGAAGGACCGGCGTGCTGAAACGCTGTTCTGCTGATGTCAGGCTGCGTGCTGCGATCAATCAGTTTAATACATGCCTGAAACATTCGTGATGTTCACCTGGCAGCCCGACGCCACGAGCAGCACCAAAAACGTCAAAAACCGTGATCCGTTCCGCGCCTCGCCTTGTCTTCCATCAGAAACCGCCGGAGCGGCTCGGGCGCCTCGGGCAACAATGTGTTCGACAACAAGAAGATGAAGGCGCTGCAGCGGCGAGAACTCAGAGAGAAAAGAGCATCAGAGGCAGTCTCTGCGTCTGGATGTGTTTGTGCTGTTGGAGCATTTTTTATGACATCATCTGACCAATAATGTGGCTGCTGTGAGGTCACTGCACTAACAGAGCATCTCCATGTGTGTGATGCTCTCATGTGGTCCTCATCAGTAAAACTTTACCTGTTTAATAACGTCCACATTAGACGTTATTAAGAGTTAATTAACTGTTGTAAATGATGACTGCAGTAAAAATCTATTGGAAAACTGTGTTGAGCGGGTTGTGGATGTGTCACCAGCATCAGTTAAATGGCGTCTGATCCATTTTGGTCGACGGCGGCGCGCAGAACTCAGCTGAAATTAATCCCGAGTGCAGCGGGCGGCTACAGTATGGCCGCTGTATGATTATATTTCATCCGCACACGGCGGCTCGATCAATCCTTCATGAATAAAAAAACAGCCCCATTTAAACTGAGACCCAATTTGCATCCGTCACCATCCCTAACCCTCTGCTGATCACATGACCCCCCACAGTCTGAGCCTCCACCCACTCAGAGAGACGCTCACCTGCACCAACACATGAAAAGAAACATGGATGTCTGCATGAGTCCAAACACGGGTTTCTGTTCCTGAGACACAAAACGCCAGAAAAACATAAAATCTGCTTTTTCACGTGTTTCATTTCATGTGTTTCTGCTACAGGTAAAGCACCTGATGTTACGGTGACACCAGGATGTTAACGTGGACCTGTTCTGAGTTTCTCCTCATTAGGGACAGCATTTTTCTTCAAACAGGAAATTAAAGTAGTTTTTTTTTCCAACTCTGTGCTGGTCCAGCTCAGCTTTCCTTCTGCACTTGAACCTCTATTAGAAACATTACCGCCATTGTGCTGACTTGGTGCCGTGCGATTTAACTGATCTGAGCTGGAAACTTAAATAGACCAACATTTTAAATTCAGGATTTTGAAGTTAAGATTATTCAATATTTTTAATTTTAAATAAACAAGTCTAAAAATATAAACCTTTAACGCCAACCGTATAAAAGGGATTTTTTAACCATTTTTAACCCTTTAAAATTGCACAACAATGCTGCGTATAGCAAATTGATATTTATTTATTTATCTAGTTGTTAATTTTTCACACTCCAGTTTCAAAATAGAATTTTTTTCTGGCAGTTGTTTCATGGTTTTGTGGTTTAAAGGGTTAAAATTGTTTCTACTTCAAAATTTGATATACTTTTGTAATTTCATTTACTTTTTTTCCGTCCACGTTCTCCTTCGTGGACGCTTTAACGTCAAACATTATTGAAACAGTCACGATGATCATGTGATCGTTTTTAACTTCAGCGGCTCCTCAGAGTTTGATTGATTTTGGGAGTTTGGAGCAGGACGTAGCGACTTCACAGCTAAACAGCGATGAAGTCGAGTTAGGTGACAGAAAATGGAGAGCGACCTGGTGGACGGTTACAGAGCTGCTACACGTGCTGGTATCAACGCAGTGATGGAGGAATGTGGAGGATGAGGGTGAAATTGCTCTCAGTAAAAGTTCGAGTTGAGGGTCAGAGACCAACGGCATCATATGACAGGAAGAAAACGAGCAAACTCAGAGCACGTCTGAGATGATCCATCCACGGCGTGAGGTTATTCGTTAATGCGCTGCCTGCTTTCGCTTCCTCTCTGTTCCTCTATTCATTTCCCTCCTGGTGAATCTGTTTTGCCGTCGTGAATCTTTAACGGTACCTGTAGTTTGGGGCTGCCTGAGTCACTTTGGGGAATTTGGTTTTGATGACTTTAATATGGACTCTGACCTGCATCCTGTTTGGAAG
>VOQK01043235.1:0-12827 GCA_015052645.1 Benitochromis conjunctus | reverse complement strand
ACGAAGCTGAACTTTAATCTCAGCCAAACCGATTTACTCAGGAACAAATCAAACACAGAAAAAAGCCAAACAAGAGACTTATATATCATGTTTAACCTGAGTAGTGAAAGACTGCGGGGGGTTGTGCCGGGAGTCCGCTGTTCTCGCCAGCTCTAGTGAGCCTCGACGACCCGCTCAGCAATCGAGCTGGTGGGTAACAGACGTCTCCGAAAACGTCGGAGCACTTTTGCAAATATGTGATGTCTTGATAAATGGAGCAGATATTTGAAGTTTACACAGCTACATTCTCGCCTGAAAATAACTTAAAAGTTTATTTTGTGACCCAGAAAGAGTAATATTTAAAGTTTTTATATGTACACAGACATGGCTAAATATTCTCATGCAACATAACTGTTCAAATTCACGTGTTTCCGCCCACTGTGGAGCTCCACAAGAAGTCTGACTGGCTTACACAAAGCCAGGACTTTAATCTCACGGAAAATGTGTGGGGTGGACTGAAGAGCAGGGTCCATGCCAGAAGACCATCAAATATGGAGGAGCTCAAGAGAGTCGCCATTTGAAGAATGGGCTGGAAATGCTCAGGAGGCGAGTGTGAGAGTTGTTGAAAACTACAAGAAATGACTGCAGGCTGTTATCCAGTGAAAAGGACACAGCTGATTATTAGCATCAGGGAGGCTAATCACTTTGACCCTGGCAGGTTTTGTTCTTTTGTAAAATATTTGTTGTAATGCCAAAAAGCAGTCTGCAGTGTCTGAAGAGTCCTTTATGTGTGTTAAAAGTCAAAATTTCACGTCACTGATCTTCCACATGAATCTGTAAGTAAACCTGATTGAGACAGATTTAAGTTTATTTATAAAACGCTTTTCACAGACAAGCAGTCACAAAGTGCTGTACAACAAAATAGAATCAAGTAAATAGAAAAATTAAGTCCTGTAATAGAGATAGAAAATCAAGTTAAGACACAAAGTAAAGAGGTAGTTTAAAAACAGCTCCTATCAACAGAAAGTTTGGTTAAACAAATTAAATTTTTCAGCTGCTTTTTAATGAAGTCCACAGAGTCAGTTAAACATAGCCGACAGTGGGAGACCGTTTTAAAAGCTCAACGATGGGCTCTGACCCTCCCAGTCTTCAGTCTTATTTGAGGAACAACTAACAAATTCTGAGCCTGTGACTGAAGACAGCGAGCAGCACTGTGTTCGGTAAGAAGCTACAATAAACAGTTGGGAGCCTGGCTGTTTAGTGTATGTACAAGAATTTTAAAACCAATCCTAAAATCTGCTGGGAGCTGTGTAAAGAATATAAAATAGGAGTGATGTGGGGTTGCTTACCAGAATGTTTTAACAGTCAAGCAGCAGCATTTTGCTTCACTTGGAGGCATGAAAGAGATGATTGATCTAAGCTGGTAAACAGGACATTACAACAATCTAAGCATGAATAATTTTCTCCAGTTCAGCCAAGGAGACCATATTTTTATACGATTTAGAAATGTTCCTGAAATGAAAGAAACAGGAACGTGAAACAGATTTTACATGTGAATCAACGCTCAGAGAGAAATCAGATATTACACCAAGAAGTGAAACGCTGGAATATGCAGATGAACAAAGTGAAGTGATTTTAGGATACAGTGCAGAGGAGTGATAATCATGGTCTCTGCTGTTGAAGTTTAAAACAAGGTAATTGTTGGAGAGCCAGTCACTAAGTTAAAGAGTGAACTACTATCCAAGCTGTGGGGCTTAAAGACATATAGAGTGGAATGTCATCTGCATAGAAATAACTGAGCTTTGTGGAAACCCACAGGTTAGTGACCTTGCTCGCCCTGGCAGCCAAAGTCCTTCTGCAGACTAAATGTGTGGGAAACCAAACACAGAGCGTCAGAAAGACAGACAAATCCCTAAAAATACTAATTAAAATGTTGTGGTCATCAGTCTCAAATTATAAATGGAGAATTGAAAACCAGACTGAAAAGGATCAGAAATCTGTTATTTGCATAATAAAGACTGTAGCTGACTTTATAAAAGTTTTCTAATGACTTGCAAACAAATGAGAGCTGACACTGAACGTAGGTTTCTTTGCTAAAGGCCTTACTGCAGCAGGTTTAAAGTAAGAGGGAACACACTTCGCTTTAATAATAGAGCAACAATGGACCAATACCGGTGAGAGTCCCAAACAGGACTGAAGGAGGTAATATCTCTAACAAGCATGAAAATGGCTTCATCTTACCTATTACTCTAGTTAAATCATTAAGTGTAATCTGAGGACCGTCTTCACAAGCGGAGGAGCTGGATCTCATCACCTCACTTACAACGTGATTGAAAAGCACATTACAATAATCATCAGAGTAACAGAGCGTGCTGAGGTGGAGGAGGAACAATGCTGTTAATACAATCAAATAACACCCTGTTAGCGTTCTTATTACGATTGCTGAGGAAGAGGACCATCTTTATTTCTGCATGGCCTCTCTTCTCATACTTGTGACAGTCGATGTTTTTACCCCAACAGTCAGCAGGGTGTTCAGATCTGCCACAATGAAATCCTGGGCCTTTTGCATTTGCTTTAGAGCTAACTTAAGAATGTTTTATGAACAAAATTATATTATAATCAACTGCTCGATCAGCCTAGCTAGCAGGGAGCATTCCTGGGAAACAGTTCCTACAAGTTTTAATAAAGTGAAAATGTAATTAAGACTGAATGATGCTTATTATTTAAAATAACCTTCCTGTAGAGTCAAAGGTTAACAAAAACAGGGTGTTACTGAGTTAAAATCAAATGCGTTTTTTTTCCCAGTGTTACTTGAGTTTTAAGAAAAAAAACAAACACACATTCGTTGTTCAACATCCTCGTTTTTTCATTTCTTAGAATTTTCTTGTAAAGTTCGAAGGTTAACTAAGACAGCAACATCCTGAGGACGCTTTGAGGAAGTTACTTTGGTACAAATGATGTCTTTTTTTAAAAACTAAAAATCACCCCCATGTTACACAGTAACAGTGAAAAAAGATTCTCAAGGCAACATTTTGTAACCAATTCAGGAGGCGTTTGTAGCCTCACATGAAGAGCGTTACACATTCTAGAACGGTCTTTTTCATGAAGCTGTTACAGTGTTACATGGAAACTACAGCGACACACTGTAACACACACACACACACACACACACAAACACACTGTAGCCATGGAAGAACATTTTCAAACCAGCATGTGAGGCTGTGAGATTGTAAGTTTGTGAGAACATGTCAGTTTGTTAGATGTAATGAAAACACTGCTCTGTGTATTTCTGAGTACAACATTCTTTTTTTCTGTTACACAAACTCAAACTTGCTGACTCCTGCTTTAATAAGTATTTTAGATTCTGACTAACTCCTCAAAACTTTTGAATGATTTGAAAAGTTTTGAGTTAAATTTTTAACCTCACAGTAACATCGTGTGAAATAGTAAAGGTAGAGACACATTTTGGTAAATATGAGATTTCTTTGTGAGTTTGGCTGTTTTTTAGATGAAGTTTAAATAAAAGTGGCCGGCGGAGGAGAGGAGAGGGTGAAGCAGCAGCCTCTTCTGTCTCCACAGAGATCAGCCACCTCATGAAGCCTTCATGAACAGGCTGAGGCATGCTGGGGGATGGAGGCAGGAGTGATGTAGGAGGGGGGCTCCTGTGGGCGTTGAGAAGCGGCCCTGGCAGGTCTTAATGCTGCTGTCAGACATCCCGGTCCAGCGATGCGCTTTCCTCGCGCTCCATCACCTTTGAGATTATACGACTTTTAAATGAGCCGCAGCCACGGGGAACAGCGCCTGGGGAACGCCTGTCGCCCCGCCAACATGAGCCATGATTTGCCGTGCCATTAATCTCTGCGGGGAGATCTCAGCCGATTTGTTCTCGCCGACAAATGAAGCTGTAAAACTTTTCCTGCATGTGACGCTGCCGCCAACAGGACCATGGCGCCATCGGCACACACATCAGGAGCCAATCAGGACCCGAGATCTGTGCACATGTCCGCACACCAAGGGAAGAAAGAAGAGACAGAATCCAGGTTCAGGTCTGAGGACAGGACAGGCTTTAAATCAAGCAGGCAGGAATTAGCCTGTTAATTACAGCCGGAGGCGGAGTCAGCGGACCACGCTGCAGGAAACGGGCCTCAAAACAATTTTAAAGGTGAAATGTTATTGTTGTTATCTATGAATAACCTGAAAACTAATTTCAGTAATTACTTGCATTCCTGAACAGAAAAAAAATATTTTATGCTCGGTTAACTTCTGACATGTCAGAAAAGTCCAGTGTGCTGCTCATATTTGGCTATCGTCTTCCTCCAGCTGCTGCTATCCCAGCATCCTCCACCACACCAACCCTCTGCGTGTCGTCCTTCACTACATCTACTGAGGTCTTCCTCTTTTCCTCCTGCCAAGCAGCTCCAACATCTCCAAACCCCCTCGGCCTCTCAGCCGTCGGTCCGATGAACTTGTTTCTGATCCTGTCCGTCCCGCTCAAACCCAGTGAACGTCTTCACCTCAGCCTCCATCATCTCCAAACCATCACAGCAGATCTCACTACCATCTTGTAAACCTTCCATTTCACTCTTGCTGCTCTCCTTCTGTCACAACTCACCCGACACTCGTCTCCACCCACTCCACCCTGCCTGCACTCTCACCTCTCTTTGGACGTTTAACTCCAGGTATTTAAACTCGTCCACCTTCACTACCTCTGCTCCTTTCCTCCCGTCTCTCTCTCATTAACACACATGTATTGTGTCTTTCATTCCTCTTCTCTGCAGCTTATACCGCCACCTCTTCAGGCTCTCCTCCACCTGTTTGCTACTCTCACTCAGTTTGTTGTTGGACTAAGTTTAGTGTCTCCATGACAAACAACAGAACTTTTAAAAGAAGCGGACACGATGAACCTAAACGAGCCATCCGATTACTAAATATGTGAAAACTTTAACAGTGAGTTTTGTTTTGATGGCGGTATTTTTAGTGTTTCAAGCTCTCGTATATCAGCTTCCTCGCCACCGGCGGATAAACCGTCTCCTGTTTCTCAGGACCTGTTCGGCCTTGAGGAGCTCCGGGGAGACCGGGAGGAGCATCTCGAGGGCCTGGCTTTGTTTTCCTTTCTTTCCGTCCTTGGCTGGCTGCTTTCATGGCGGCCATTAGGCGCCCGGCCAGCGGCGCTGATGGTTGTCCAAACTGAGAATCAGGAGCTGGAGAAGAGAAACGACACGGAGTCCAGCGGGGAGCCCAAGAGAGGAAAAGTTTTAATGGATGAGAGGAGAGAAGGGGGTCAGTTAGCTGCTCTAACTGGTCTCTCAGGCCCTCCTTAAAGCTCCTCTCTCCATCCTGCAGAGTACAGTAGCTTCTCTAAGCAAAGCTCGGAGCGCCTCGCTGGGTTTGGTGTTTGTTGCCTTTGGGTGATGATGGCTTCAGATGGTTGCTGGTTGGAGGGGGTTGGGTGGGAGGCTGGTGAGCTGTCACCCTCTGGGAGTCGTGTCCTACATCAGCTCTTAAAAGGATGTGAAGCTGCTCTCTCTTCAGTCTTTTCCTCTTCCAGAAGCGAATCCCCAGCTGCCCCGTTACACGTCAGTTTCTAAATTTAAAGCCTCACTGTGGAGGAAAAGTAAAGAGACGCAGGGGGAAACTCGGAAAACACACATGAACAAAAACCAAAGTTATCCTACTCTGTGCGTCTACAAATCCAAACATGTCCTGACACAATGGAGTGTCAATCGTCTCATTTCTGCTCAATTTTTTACTTCTAAATCTTTTTATGCTGGAAATTTAAAGAAAAACACAAAAATCAGGCACCAGTTTAACAACCAGTGAGATAATTATTCTCAACTTTACCTCACAAGCTTTGAATGATTCACTGCCAAACTCCTTAAATGCTACATGTTTAAGTCATTTAGAGCCTATGAGTGCCCATTGCTGAACGGTTTCACTTCTACAAACCTAAAAGACAGGTTTGAGTCGTTTTCTGAACAAATGGGAGTGGACGTGGGCGTGGGAGCCTTCAGAGAGTCCGGGCAGGTAAAAAGTCTGAACTTCAGGAGCAGAAACAAACTCTCCGATCCAGAGAGTGAAGCGGGTCCACAGTTTGATGAGCAGAACAGACGCCGAGGCCTCGGGACACGAAGCAGCTGCTTATAATCCATTTTTTAAACGTTTCTGATGCTGAACAAGACGAGGTGCAGGTTTGCTGCTCAGTGTGGATCTCTGAAAGTTCATTTCTCAGAAAAACACCCAGAGATCTTTTCACCCGCACACCGTCGTCATCCAGGACAGAGGATTCAGGTTTCTGTTATGGAAAGAGTCTGCAGTGTTTTTTTTTAAAGAACTGAAATATGTACATACAGAATAAACCCTTAAACACACACGCACGCACGCACGCACGCACACACACAGCAGCCTGTTTAATTCATTCACCGTTTTAAAATCACACTTGGCTCAGCTAATCGTGGTCCAGCTCGTCCCCGGCTCTGGATAAACGTCCATCACTTTTGATGAATTAACCTATTATTGTAGAAAACAATTCTCAGTGATTTAGTCGTCATTAAAATGTGTTCAGAATATGTTATCGGTAATACTGGCCCTGTATTTACTTTGGATCAGTACCAAACAGCGCTAGCTCCCAGAGCCCTCTCACGGCCGGCTTACACTTCACTCTTTTTTTCCTCATCATCCCTGTGATGCGTTCATGGTGCAAAACTGTGCGATGCTCTCAGATGGAAGAACGACGGGACAGAGAGCACAGATCAATTTTATATACTGGAAATGTATATATTTTTTTAAAATTATGTCCTCATTCATTCTTGCAAAACAAATAGAAATATATTCATTTAGAGTTAATCAACGTGTGCGTGGCTGTGATGAGGTGCCGGATTGGTTACATCAAGAGCAGCAAACATCAATTCATATTTAAGATACTATGAAAGGTAAAACTGAGCATCTTTAGTGTCTCTAGAGGATGGAAATCAGCACTTAGTGGCTAAAACTTCTTTGTTATGCAGAAAAATGTGTTGCTGATACTGCACTTCTTTTTCTAACGCTAAGATATCTCAGGATTAAACGTGTAGTTAAACTTCTTTACTCTGTCAGTGTACAAACTTTCACTGGTCCAGCCCACTTAGGCTCAAACTGGGCTAAAACCCCTCAGTTACTTACAGACGAGTGCAGAGGACACTGACAGAGCGATGTGTTTTAATGTCGTCCAGTTTGTCGTGTTAAAAAGTGGTGGAAGATCTAGACAGTGTATCATGTTTTTTTTTCTATTCTTGGCTCTGTGTGATGTCATAGAGCAGATATCCCTAATAAAGGCCACAGAACCCCCCCCCCCCAACTGCTTATTTTGCTGATATCTCACAGGAGAGGAGCTGTACTGATTATACAAGAGGGATTATTCTGATCTTTGAATTCATGCTAAGCTACAGTCCAAGAAACAGAACAGGCCACTGTGTTGTTGTCCTGCTGATTTACTCTGAGTGCAAATTAAACATAAATCTGCTCTGAAAAATTGATTTTTCATTAATTTAACATTCAGTTTTGTGGTCTTAAATTATCGTCTTGATTATTTCTAACAAGTTGAAAAACAAACAGTGTTGCGTGTGGCGAGCTCCTCAGAAACCAGTTTTTGTAAAACCCTCTCAGACCTGGAGTTCGGCTCTGAGAGGCATCTCCTCTGCAGCCTCCGAGTTAATTACAGTGAAAGTCGTGGAGGAAAGTTGTTAAAGCCGCCGCTCTCGGCTGCTTATCTGCGAGGTGTGAACAGGTCTTTACTCCAGCTGGGAGAGACGCCAGCAGGAACACCACCGTGCTAACGCTGGATTAGCGGCGGGGCTCTGTCAGCACGGTTCCTCTGGGGTCCACGTCAGGAGTGGATCTGTCAGTGGCGTTAATGCCGCTGGGACGGTTGTCTGATTAAACACGAGCTGCTGCAGCAGCATCCTGAGGCGTTTTCAGGATCAAGTTTAAATATCAGAATCGGTCTGATTCTATGTGTACACAGTACAGGCAAACATATGTGGACGCACCCGTTTTGACTATTTCTGACACATAAAACATGCATGTATGTTAAACAAGAAGAAAAGCACCCCACAATAAAAACAAGGTCCGATCTATCCCGGATATCTTTAACACATCCGGCTTTACCGATCCTAACATCATCAATCAGGCTGAGATGTGACATAAAGGTGGTCTTCATCTCAAAGAGTTTATAAATCTCTGAGCACGTTCACATGAGAGAGGCGCAGAAAAACATGTCTGTCGACTGCAGATAAAACTGTGATAAGAAAACATAAAGAGTCTGAGAACACTGAGAATGTGCGAGCAACGAGAGGACTCAAAGCTCCGCGTGAAGGAAGGCGGTGAGATATAAAAGTGGGCGGCGGTGTGCCGCTGGTGGAGGTCTAAGGTCGTCTGACATGGTCTAAGATGGTATTTCACTCGAAACTGTTTCCCATCGCCTTGAATTGTCCTGAACTTTTATTACATGAGTTTTGGATGTTGTGTTCACTGATTCGTAAAGTGCCTCGGGTGAAATTGTGCATTTCAGTGTCTGCTCTGGCAAGGTCACAATTAAACAGACAATTTTAATCTCACTGATATTTTTATCAGGATAAAAAAGAAAAACGACAGAATAAAGTAACTGCTGAACGTGTAAAAGGAGAAATGTCAGCTTTGTGAAAACTTTGTCCTTTAGACACAGCTGGTTCACGCTCAGACTTGTGAAAAGAAAACTGAACGAGTGCCATGAAGGCCGAACCCGAGAGTAAAACTGCTGTTCTATTAAAATGTAAGAAACGGTAAATTGAATGAACAAATTCAGTTTGCTGTGATGATGGTGGATTATTTCGTTGATGAAAACCTGTTTGTTACGTTGGGTGAACGTTAAATGAACTATGACCTCAACAACTCCGAGTTATCCACGGATAATCCCACAAAATTACAACAAAAAAATGCAGTTTTTTGAACAATTCGTGGAAACAACGCAGTACTCCAAGTTAAGTCCTGATCCAGCAAACCTCCCGGCTAAGTCGGGAAAACCCCGCCGAGTGAGTCTAACGCTGTTCCATCTTTGGCCTGCAGTGGTATCGCTGCGTGGATTGTGATCAAGCTTTTGATCGTAAGTTTAATCATTTACGAATCAGTTACAGCCCAGTTTCTCTCTTTTTACTAAACAACAAGATTTGGCAGGTTTTACATGTTGAAGTTAACAAAAAAAGAGATAAATGAAATTATTTTTAGTGTGATAATCAGACACTCAGAGACCATTTAAACCTTCATATGTACAAGAATGAGTATTTTAAAGATCAGTGAGGAATATCCTTTGCTTTAAAATAAAATGCAGTGGATCTCAGCTGCAGAACAATAGTACAGCAATAAGTCTGAAGAATTTAAACCCCTTGTCTTAAAAAGGGGTAACAAAGACAAACGAAGACCAGCTCTTCTGTTTTTGATTGCCTAAATCAGGGGTCTCCAATTCCAGGCCTCGAGGGCCGGTGTCCTGCAGGTTTTAGATAACACCCTGTGTCAGCACACCTGAATCAAAGGATTAGTTCATTAGCAGGCCTCTGGAGAACTTCAAGACATGTTGAGGAGGTCGTTTAACCATTTAAATCAGCTGTGGTGGATCAAGGACACATCTAAAACCTGCAGGACACCGGCCCTCGAGGCCTGGAGTTGGAGACCCCTGGCCTAAATAAACCTGCTGGAGGTGACACAGCGATGTTGTGCAAAAGAAATGACTAGAGTGTCACGGTTTGTGAAGCAAGCCGTGCAGAGATAAGAGAAGCACCCAAGATCCAGGCACTGGCTTTGATGCGAGCGAGCTTTATTTACAGTGCGTGATACGAACAAAAACGAGGATGGCGAGGACAGAACTAAGAAATAACCTGAACTGGGACAGCTGGAAAAACAAACCGGAAAACATAACACGCAGGGACGATGAGCACACAAAAAAGGAGAACACACAATAATACACACAAAGGGAAACGAGGAAAGTGCACACAGGAGGGAGACACAGCTGAACTTAATAAGCAAGACGAGACAGGGAGGACGCAAACTGAATACACTGACATAAGACACAGACCTTCACAATAAAACAGGAAACTCAACACACATGCATAGACAGACTAAGAGACAACAGAGGGAGCATGGGAACCAAAACCTAGGAGCTAGAAATCATAGCAGAAGACGTAACCAGAATAAACTAAAGCATGAGATAATAATTAACAAATGACCCAGGACCATGACACGGAGCTTTTACTCTTTTAGTTTAAAAAGTTAATTCAGACTCGGATGCATTTGTTTCCTTAGAAACTGTTTGGAGTTGCTGCGAGGGTAAAGGAGCCACAAACGCAGCCTTTTATCAAGTTGATGTTGATGATGCACAGCAGCAGTTTGATTTATCCACTCTTCATGTGTGTCACAGGAAGTCTAAATTTGAAGCACTGTAGGTGAGGCAAATTCTCCTCCAGGAGAAGATAATTACACGGTGAGATGTAAGAAATGCACAAGTGAATCAGTGCAAGTGCCGAACTGGCAATCGACACAGGTGCTACCAAACCAACTCGTCAAGTGAATAAAAGCAGCAGGATTTCCCTCACGGAGGCCGCTCAGAGAACGCCGCGAAACCATCAGCCGCCATGAGTCACTCTCTTCATGCAAGCACGCTGAAAAGTCCTGCTGGTTCTGGGTCTTCAGGTCCTCGGGACTGAGGGGGAACCACAATAAATTACAATAAAGCTCTATTCTATTAACAGAATAGTCGTAGCCATTATTGTACCTGTCAGAGACGGCAGAAAGGAAAGCCTGGCTCTGCGAGAGGTTCAGCTGACAGAGGAGAGTACGGCCAGCATGATACTTAAATACTACATTCTTCCAAATCTCCAAATGTAAACACAAAAAACAGTCTGACATTTATACCACAAAACAAGACCTTAATGATGTCATCGGGAGTGCGTGATGTCAGTGTGACAGCAGGTGGTGCTGCAGAAAATGAAGGCGTCACTAAAAACAATTTAAGATTTGGTTTCTTTAGCTTTTATTATATTCTAACTGCTTCATTTGGATTGACTGCTGCAGCCTCGAAAAGAGATGCAAACAGCTCGGTTTACTGAAGGTTAAAGACAAACTGCTGTATTCAAGGAAACGTGTTTACAGCAGGGATGTGTGAAGATCAGGAGGCCATGTAAGGCTCTTCTCTAGTGTCGTGTTAGATAAACGAGGTCTGCGGTATTTAACAGGAGATGCCCAGTATTACTACATGCTGACTAACCCTCAGCTTAATGGCACTAATGAGTTGTTGAGGTCTGACTTTTCTTCTGGTGTCATAAACAGAACAAATTTTCAGCCTGTACAGAAGAAACTTCCCTAAACATTTCTTTCTTCGAATCTTCAACTCAAACAACAAATTTCTGAAGTTCTGAGTTTTACACGAACCACAGAAAACGTTTGTGATCTGAAAAGGAAGCAGAGCTCGAACGTCTCCGCCGTGGCTTTAATCAGCCTCGATTTACATGACGGACAGACTTCAAACAGCGACTGTCTTTGTCAATCAAGTGTCACCTCTAAAAAGAGCCTTCCATCACATTTCACTGACAGCGAGAATGGAGAGGACAGACGAGATGAGCTCAAAATGAATTTTTTCCTCAGCGATAGCATCACCCTCCTGTGAACGCCGCCGCGCTGCTGCTCCAGAAGACTGATAAGAGCGACTCCTGCCTTTTAAAAAGGCAAAATGACGTGCAGGATACGGCGACACGGCTGCTCTTAATTCTCACTTTATCTGGCAGTAGTCGTGGTTTGAATATTTGTGCGGCAGGGTTGGCTCGCTGTGTGTTTCCCTGCCTGTAAGTCGCTGCCGAGGTCTTTGTGTCGGATTTTGTTAAATTATACAGCAGATGATAAAGCTTCTCTGAGTATCTGCTGCTTAAAGAAGTTAAAGAAGAAAAAGAGGATGGACTTGAAGAGTGGGGTGGAGGGAAGAGCTGACTTTGAAGAGCAGGTGGGAGATTCTTTTAATCCACTTGGCAGATTTGGCGCCACAAAGAGAGAAAGAGAGGACGAATCCAGGCCGACTTAAAGCCTCGCTCCTCTTCTTCCTGCTTTTCTCTCCTCGTCGTTGCCACGTCTCAGAGTAAATCATCACCTCAACAGGTCATTCAGGCAATAACTGAGCCCTGAATTCTTAAAGTTGTCTTAAAACAAGTGAGAAGAATCAGTCGGAGGCTGAAGGTGACGTGTAACTACTAAAAATGTAAGAAAGACCAGAAGCCAGTCAGCCTCAGTTTGAAGAAACTGACAGAAAGCCAAGAGGCACAAAATATCCACAGATTTTCACAAACAGATGCAAAAAGGCTTCCAAGCAAAGCAAATTACCACAAAGACGTGAAAAATTTAAGAATGACCAAAAACGGCAAAACAGAAATCAGAGCAACACAAAAGTGAAAATACACAGAGCCTAAAAGACTTCAATAGAAACAAATGGTGAGCAAAAGGGGCTGAAAATAAAGATTAGGATCCAAAAAGATCACCACTATATAAAGAAATTGATGCAAAGGCCACAAAGACTATCAACACAAATATCAGCCTTAAAATCAGATTCACAGACTTCAACTCCAAGATTTAGAGAAAACATCTCCACTCCACACAGACGAAAACAGTGAGACAGAAGCAAAGAGCTTAAAGATGGAGAAAACAGAATAAGCCTGACACACTGTGAAATCCAAAGTTAAAGAAACCACAAACAGAAGATACATTTAAAAAAAAAAATCTAAAATATACACGAAATGTCCACAATCTGACGCAAACACCAAGAAGGAAACACACAAGACGGAAAATGGACCCAAAATATT
>VOQK01043234.1:10102-20849 GCA_015052645.1 Benitochromis conjunctus | reverse complement strand
GTGTGCCGTTTCCCATGATTACCTTCTGTGTATTTAAGCCGCGTGTTTTCCTTTGTCGAGTGCTCGGTCGTCTGCGTAACATGGTGTTTTTCTGCTGTTGTCTCTCTGCGGCCCATCCTGTCTGCCCACCGTTCATATGTCTCCAGGTTTCTGTTAGTTGTTCCTAGTTTAAGTTAGATCCCAGTTCTGCTCTGCTCTGTGTTGGGCATTGAAGCTGATAACAGTGGGTGGATTATATTCTTAAACTTAGCTACAGCACTTTCAGAAAGACATCTACTGGGATGAAGTCTACTCCCCACTGCTGTGTAATCCATTATTGTAAATGTAAACGTTATCAGGAAATGATCAGACAAGAGAGGGTTTTCAGGAAACACTGTCAAATGTTCAGTTTCTAATCCATATGTTCAAACAAGATCTAGAGTGTGATTAAAGTGGTGGGTGGGTTCTTTTACATTTTGATAGAAGCCAATTGAGTCTAATAACAATCTTTTTAAATAATCTTTATTGTTGCTTTGATCATCAGTCATGTTTTTTCAAATAATACTGTAATTACTAAGATGAAAATAAAACTTTAGAAGAAAGAAACTCAGTGTAAATTCTTTTTCTCTCACCATTTTCAGGATATGAAACTTTCAATTGAAATTTGCCGGATATACAGTCTGTATCATTCTCTTCACCACTACAAATATCACACCTTCCTGCATTGCAAGAAAGAGGTAAGGATTTTTCTCCACTTTTTGCTCCAATATCCAGTGTGTATTATATAAGGGATACAATAAATGACATAAAATAAACCACCAAAAGCCTGTTTTAAAAGCTTCCTAGTCCTTTGCAGCTTCTTTGGAGCTACAGAGTGACAACACAGATGTATAAGTGATGTAATTGTGAACACGCACGCACACTATAGACTGCCATGGTACTGTATGTAGGTACTTAACGAAACTATTGTTTTCTGACTAGACGGACAATATTGAGCAGGCAGCGGAGGACCCTGGTCAGGAGGAGGTGGTACAGCAGTGTATGGCGAACCAAGGCTGGCTTGAGAGCCTTTACAGTTCTTTCATGGAACTGCTTACCCTTAGTGCAAAGACCTAAATGACGATCACAACCTCTGCCAGCAAAAACAAACGTCCACCTGCAGTATTAAGTAGGTGGAGGTATCCAGAATGTGTGAAACAAACCAATCAGAAACTGTGGATGCAAGAAATTCAATGAGAATGGCCACTGTTTTTTTAAGGAGAGGTTACCATTGTAAGTATTTGCTTTGTTGCTGAGTCCAACTATTGCACCAAAATATGAAGGCTAGTGAACTATTTGTATGCAATGGATTTCCCCAAAAGTCAATGAAAGATTATTTGATTAGAACTACAAAAGAGACTTATATATATATATATATATATATATATATATATATATGTGCAAGCTGTCTAGAAGTATGTAAGTAAAACATGTATTTAATGTGGTTTGTATAATTTACACAAATACATTTTTAAAATGTACTTTTCTCAGATGGAATTGTTTGCAGTTAAAATTTTTGAGAAATGTTTTATAGATGTAAAACAAAATGGCCCATATGCAAAGCTAAGCTAAAACGAATGGCTCAAAGGGGGGGTGTAATAAGACAGCGTGATTGTGTTTTCTTTCTATCTGCAGCAGAAAAAAGCAGGGAAATGGTATATTTAAAACGAAATCATGATGTTTCTGTTTGTTCTTCAAGAGATAATGAAAGAGTGTGATTTATTCCCTCAATAAAGAAGAAGAATAAAAAAACAAAGTACTGCTTTCTTAAAGGAAGTATGAGCTGAAATGGTCCAAAACCCCTTAATCTCAGTGTTTGATGTCATATTTTGATCTGTCTGTTGCTGACTGATTTTTCCTATAAGTTGAACTCTCTGAGGATATTCTTGCAGAGCACTTTGTTGATTTGTAAATACTGTACAGCTACTTCATCCTCTAGTTTCCAGTGACTCTTCAGTACATGAAATTGCTGTATTTGAAATACTGTATTAAAACTCTTACAATAACAAATGCCCAAATGAATAAGTAGTCTTTTCAAGAATGTTTGCATCATAGCTAAGTGGATTTTAGCTGATACAGATGCACTGCCCAAAAGTCTGAATTGATGTATTTAAGTTTACTGTAGATAGCATAACAGCTGCTTCACACGTGCTCTATAAATGACTCTCCATAAGGCAGCAATGTTCTTTCTTTTATTGAGCCTTACTCTTTGTTGAGCGCTATAGCAATCACTCTTAAAGCACACAGTTTATTTATCTTTCTATTTAGTTGTCCTCTCAGTAACTTTGTATCTCAAGCAGTGTGATGAAAACCCAAATCGTCATAGAGTCATAGTAAGGATTACTTTGTAAGTGCATTTATAATCAGCCTTTGTAATCCGTTTCTAAATATGACATGCAAGGACATTAGACCTAAGCAGTCCACAATATGCAAATGAATATTGACAACGCTCATACCAGGTCAGAGAGAGAAAAAAGGATATGGCTAACTTTTTTTGAGTTATATTTCCTAACCCCATCTCAGGAGCTCTGGCTCAGGATTTATGACTGAATCAAGCACTAATGGGAAGACCACGCTGTAGTGTGTAAGTGTGTAAGTGAAACATCTGCGTGAATGACACAGTTCATCTCCATCATTTATTTCAGTTGCACAGTGCAGTGTACTATGTAGTCATAGTAAATCCAAAGCTTAGGGGTGGGGTTAGGACAGACGGAGAAATAAGATTAGCTGCTTCAGAGGTTTCTTCGGAGATAAGAAGCTGCCAGTGGTTGTGTGTACTTCTCTTTATTACTCCAGCAGGTGAGTGAAAGATGTCGTGGTTAGTGTTGTTAAACTGAGAGGAAACTTCAGTGCCATTCATGTTAAAACCAACTTAAAAGTGGTGCACGTCATGACAATAGATACAAAGAAAAGAAAACCCAGTGTATGGTTATTGTACAAATGTATTTTACAAGCATTGAATTTTTTAATAGATATTGTTCTGTGACATTTGGCCCGTACTTTACTGATTGTACTTTTTTGTAACTTGATTTCTCAGATAATATTTTAATTAAGTTAGTTCATCATTAAAGTTCATTAAAATACTTACTTAAAACCTTTTATTTCAAACTTATTTTTGGTGATAGTTTCCCTCCTTGGTGACAATCTTTCTGATACACTTCTGTACTGTCTGTCTTTTAATTGTATTTTGCTGTTATTTAATCCTTTTTTTGAAGCATGGACATAGAGACAATTATTGAGAGCATCGTCCGCAGAGACCAGGACAGTGTCCAGCTTCTGCTCAGTAGCTACAACACACAGGTCACTATTCTTTGTTATGACGACTGTGTTGCTCTGCAAATATTTATTTATGCAACAATGGAAGCAGTTTTTCTGATTGCTGAGACAGTATATTCGACACTGTAAGCTACAAATGTCAAATATTCCTTATCATCATATTTATCATTACAGCAATTGAGCAAAAAAAAAAAAGATTTCTTCAAAAAGCAAAATCTTATTTAAAAAGTGATTTTGCATGAATATATTAGACACAGCCCATCATTTAATTAGCATTATAAACTTTAGTTTGCACACATTTAGAATCTCGTGGTGTTCCCACAGACTGAGTCAGTGTTGACTGTCACAGCATCATTATTAAAATATGTATTATCTACATATCTATCTATGTTGTCAATCTGCTGTTCTCTAAAAAAGAAAGAGAAAATGAATATCAGTTTAAATATTTTCCTTAAAATATTGTTTTTCTGAAATTAAATTGGCACTGCCATTATTACAGTTTGACTGATGTTCCATGACACTTTCACATGTCAGTGCAAATATTTGGTCTAGCTTGTGTCCATCTTCCTAACTGCTTGTATTCGCGCATTTCTCCACAGCATGCAGAGTGCTTCTTTTTCAACACTGAGGTTCAGGAGAGGCGAAAGGTCAGCTGTTTGCTCTTCACACTGTGTTTCTCTTCAGTAGTTTCATTGTTTTTATCTTTGCTGTATTTCTAGCCTGCACCCAGTCTCATGTCAGTGCTGTTTTTTCTCATAGCGTGAGCTCTAAATCTATTATGAAAGCATGCTTATAGCAGTCGAGACACTATGGGCTGCAACCCGGATGCACTGTAGTATTTTGATTCTTTGCTATCTGCGTGAGCTTTTAGAAAAGTTAGTCCATCTTCATAGCACATGTAATGACGATTTCACAAATGCTCAGTAATGATCCCACCAACAAACAAATATGTTAGATGAACTGGAATGGAGAGCAAGTCTTCTTGGATTATTTTTACTGGGCAGATTTTTAGTTAGCTTGAATTTCTCTTGCTGTTTCTGTGAGTGGTTCTATTGACCCTAACCCTAACTGCAAGAAATTCCCATTATTTTCACTTTGTTTTTCTTCCTCACGTTTTCGCAGCCCTCGTCTTTATTAACTGCAGTTTAATCTCAAGATAACTTCTTTTCAGCTCTTCTGCCCTGATTCTGCTACCCTCCTCCATCTTAGTCTTCATCTGTTCCTAATGCTTAAATATCAATTCTACTTTTTACATGTATTTCTGCCACTGTTCATGGATAATCTGGCTGCAGCAGCAACAACTGGAAGAGGTTTGGCTCATTTATTTTTTAATTAACAAACATGTAGACTAGATAGAAAATTGATAGGATATCCATGCTGTTGTGATCTTAAAACTGGATGCAAACAAACAGATTTCTTTATCTAGATACAAGGATTTTGTGAAGTGTCGCAATATTTCTGACTAGACGTGGTAGGAAAGTACTGTTAGGGTAAGGCTCTGACAGTAAATATGTAAAAAAAAAAAAAAAAAACTTGCCGCAGATGGCAAGAAAAGAAATTCCAGTTCACTATAAGTAATCACATCACTAAACACAGCATGGGCTGTATCCACCTTGGTGTCACCATCAAACGTGGTAGTGAATGCAACAAATACAATTAGGGAAAAATTTTAAAACGGCCAAATTCCAATAAACTCTGGCGTAAACAATATATTGATACGGTCATGTGGCCATTGCACTGTATGGTAGTCAAGCATGGGGTCCACTCTACATGCAGTATGCAGCGTGCAAAACACCAACAAATGCCTGCTGAGTAGAACTAGACATATACTCACTGATCATTCTAATTCAAAAGAAAGCATTTCATTGTTTCAAATCACCTTAAATCCAGCCTCAAGGCACCTTCCTTTCCCCAAAGAGTCCTCTGTGTCAGTGGGTGCTGAGACTCACTGGCTTCTTTCAAACACACTCTGATCAGTCTGAGAACAGCACTGCCTAATACACATATATTTATTATCACTAGTATACTACTACCACACGGGTATATATTAACAGAACTTTAACATTTATTAAGTTTCAATAAATTGTATTTGGATGCTTTGGCATTATGGTTTTTAGGAACTCTCATGCGAATAAAGCACCTTTAAAGTTAATTATAATTAGATAGAGAGACAGAGAGAGTGAGTGAGAGAGTGCTGACTCCGTATTACAGTAATCCAAAATAATACCTGTGTGTGCATGAGTTCCAAAACCGATTGCTAATTATATTTAGCAGTATGTTGTCAAAGCTGCTTGAACGACTAAGCGTTAGCAGCAGTGACCTTCACTGTGCAGACATGCTAGGGCTACACAAACTAGTCTTTCTCAGTAAACCTCGACACGCTCCGCACTGTGAACATTAATGTTACCTTAAATTATCTTGTTTTATTGTTTTTTTTTAAACTTACAATACTGGAATAACAGGATGTGGTATTTGTCTTAATTACTGTGTACAAAATTCAAGGATTTAAGAACTATTGAAAGAGTTTCTGTGTTTGGCTTAAGTACGTCAGTGCTTCACTAATTAAATTTGTTATTATACCTTTAGTGTAGTACTGTAGTCCAGGATATAAAGTGAAGAGAATATAAATATCCAAATACAGCATGCCTAAAAAAGTGGTTATGCGTACTTCTCTTTGTTATCATACAGCCATGTCATAACACAACACATTTAGTGCAAATTGTCTAGAAAGTCAGTCAACAGTGACTCTCCAATGAAGCATGAATGAATGTTCAAACTATAAAACACGCTTAGTTTCTTGTGTTGCATTAAAGACACTTTGCAGTTATTAGTGCTGTTTCTCTCTCTTGGTTCATTAGTTCAGGAAGAAAAAATTCAGGGACTGTCCTCCTGCTTCTGATTCTGACTCAGACGATGACAATTCAGAGCTCCTGCTCCGGCAGGTAGGCCAGTGATTAGATACTTCTGTGTGTCTACTCTCATTGGTTATATTGTATTTACCTATGTATGCTAACACACCCTAAACCCTGTATTTGCACATTTTTCATTCTTTCTCTTTTCTCTTTGCAATGACTCCTTCTAAACCTTCTTCACTGTAACATCTCCACCTTGACTATGTTTTCAGGATCTGTCTGCAGCCCTGCTGTGCTTCATTGGGAGTCAGCTACAGCCGGCAGTTTTACGGGTTTGCCTGCAAACACTGCGTATCCTGTCCCGTGACCGTAGGGCCCTGGGGCACATGGTCACTGATAGTGCCCTTCTCACATTAGCGCACATGGGAGGCATTGCCGTACCACAGACTTGCCTAGAGCAAGAAAATAAGGGAGCTGAAGATCAAATGGGCAGATCATGCAACACGAGCCATATTAGAGCTGTGAGTAGTTGTGAGCAGGGTGCAGAAGCTGACACTGCCCCATCTGGGTGCTCTGTGGTTTCATTTTCTGTTCTTGCTGAAGGAGCTGTCTCTCCAGCCACATGTGGTTCAGTAAATCACTACTATAAGCAGAAACATGGTGAAGAGCATGTGACGCTCTCGCGTGGCAAAAAAGACACCCAACAAGATAACAGTGAGGAACTAGAGGAGGAGGATGGAGAGGTGTGCAGGAAGGAAGCCTTGAAAGTCTTGTGTAATGTCATCTACAACAGTCCCCAGGCACAAGAGAGAGCCAGTGCACTAAGGTGACATTTTTAAAATGTGCCGACTTGGCCATAAAGTTGCATTCCAAGCTGAATTCATTTTGAACCAAATTTCATTGTCTGCTAAGAAAACAGTTAGCAATAAAGTCTCTATAAAAATGTCAAATGAAGGCAAAAACATCAGAATGGTACATTTGAGAAATTTTACAGGATGCAGCCTTAGCAACCTTAATTAGATAATTGGTTGTCAATTACTTACCAGTTATTTTCTCCTAAACAATTTACAATTATTGCAACTATATTACTGCATTTTTGTAGTTATACTCAAATACTGTATATTCGTCATATCTAAGGATGTTAAGCTAATCAGCTCCTGAGCAACCTCTTGCCTTAACATTTTATTCCTATATTCATGAAAGGCTATTGCAAGGTTTGTGGGAGAGTCTGAAGGAGGAGATCTGGAGTAAAGTGCCACTCAGCTGCCACTTTTACAAGCTGAGGCTGCTCTTCTTACTGACAGCCCTAAGACCTGATCTCAGGCTGCAGCTGCAACAGGTAAATGACTTTCTAAACTATCAAGGATGGAATTACATGATATCTATTGCTTTCTAGTAATAAAAAGGTGATCTTGAGAAACTAAATGCGGTCACATTTCCTTTATCCCTCGTGTGTCTGATATTCACTTATGAGCAACAAGCTACGAGTTGCTCAGTGGTTTATTTGCCCTTGTCAGGAGCGTGGAGTGTCAGTGCTGACCAAAGCCTTGGAACAGTGCCTGGCTGTGAGGTGGGGTGTGGCATATGAGGTACTTACTGACAGTACAGAGCCTCCCATTTCCACGGAGGTGTCCCAGAACGTCATTGAGATCCTCAAGACACTCTTCAACATCACTCACATGTTTCACAGGCAGGAGCCTGATGAGGTGACTAGCTGGGGAATTCAGAAATCCTCAAATTTAGCTTGGCTAAATCAAAGAAACTAATATCATATTTCTAACATCTAAATTTTGTTAAATGTTCAGGTATTATTACTAAATTATTTTGTTTACAATACCTGTGTCCACTTTAAGGTAACCAATATCTAAGTTTTGCCTCTTGATAGGATTAAAAACTGTGTAATACATTATTATTACTGCCATTTACTTTGCCGTTATTTGGTTAGTTGATTTGCAAATCATTCAAAACATTTATTGAAAGCCATGCCAAAAAAATAAGTTGGGCAGGGGCACGTGTTGTATTCTTTTCTTTTGCCGTCACTGAGAAACACACTTTGAATGTCCAGTAGCAGAGCTTCGGTTTTCTCAGGGAGGGACACCAAGGCGACAGGCTATAACTCAATCATATCTTTTGCTTTCATTGCTTTAGCTGATCAGCAATTCAATATAAGTTGAGCCCAATCAAAACCGGACCCAAATCTCCAACCTTGTTCAAAAATTGAACAAGGTTTCCTCAGTTTTTCAACTCTGCCTTCCTGTAATGTAGTTCAGTAATATTTGTTTATGCTTACATCATTCATGTCTGCTACATATTTATTTATATTTCAAGAGTGTTACACACCTACTCTTTACAGTTTTTCTTGATCGCTTTGGCACAATTGTCACAGCAGGAATGTTATTCTCACCACTCTTAATAGAAATTTTAAAACAGTTAAGGCATTTTTCCTAATACTCAACTCAAATACTGACTTTGGAACTAGTACTACAAAAATATAGGCCTAATGTGGGTTAAAAGTTGTTCAGAAAAAAAAATGTGAAGGATTTATTTGAAACTACAAAATTGATACTTGTGAAACTATATGGATCAGAAACAAAATATGTACAATCTGAGAATATAGTAACAACTACTCTATAATCCAGTAAAGTCACACTAGATACATTCATCAGCCACTTTATGCCTGCTCAGCTCTAATCAGCAAATCACAGGTCCACATTTCAAAGCAGACATGCAGACATGGTCAAGACACTCACGTTCAAACTGAGCATCGGGAAGAAAGGTGAATGAAAGTATTATGGTTGTTAGCCTGAGTGTTTCAAAAACTACTGATCTACTGAGATTTTTCCACTAACATCCCCCGGGGTTTATAGAGAATGGTTTGAAAATGAGAATATGTCCAGTGAGAGGCAGTTCTTACTGAAAATATAACTTGTTGACAGTATCGGTCAGAGGAGAATAGCTAGACTACTTTAAGCTGATAAGTAGGCAACAGTAACACAATCAACTACTCGTTGCAAACAAGGCAGAAGAACATCTGTGAAAGCACAACACATCTGACCTTGAAGCAGATGAGCTATAGGAACAGAAGACCACACCGTGTTCTCCTCCTGTCAGCTAACAACAGGAAACAGAGACTACATCTTGCAAGGCTTCTTCCATAGTCAAAATCAGTAGCAAGTCTTCTTGATGATCTCACTGAGGGAGTTCGGGTTCAGGCCTATGCAAAACAACAGTGGGGATAGAACGTCTCCTTGGTAGATCCTGGACTTGATGGCAATTTGTGCAACTGGCTTGAAGTTGGCTTCTAGTGTTGTTCTCCACATCCCCATCAAGTTCCTTATGAAGGCTCGCTCTTAGAGTCCTGTTAATCTTGTACAGTTTTAGCCATTCCAGGATTCATATGTGAAGCATTGAGTCATAGGCTTTCCTGTAGTCAGTCCAGTTGGTAGAAAGGTTGGTTAGTCTGGTTTTACAGTCTTGAGTGACTGCTCTATCTACCACTAGCTGGTGTTTTTCCACTCTGGTGTTTCTGCCAATTCCTTTCTGGGCCATGTTCATGCATTGAGACATGTGCCTGTTCATCTTAGCCCTATGATGCCTGACTAGAGATCCATGTTGTATTGAGGCAAGTTACTGGCCAGTAGTTGGATGGAACCGGTCCCTACTGTGTGTCCTTTGGGATCAGGACTGTCCAGCCTTCGGTTAGCCATTCTGGGAGCATTTCATTTTAGCTGCTGGTTCATTAGCTTCTTTAGCCAGTAGGTGCTAAAGAAACTAACTGCATGTCAGGGCCTGGTAATGTCCAGTCTTAATGCTTGTGATGGTTACTGGATCTGGTTCAGGGAGGGTGCTATCGTCTGTTCTTAGTGTCACTAGCCACTGAGCATTGTTGTTATGCTATGCTCTTCCAGTATTGCTGGTAGGGCTGTTCTCATATTGTCCCCCTGCTACTGAGAATAGACCTTGAATGGTTCAGTGGGGAACAGCTGGTTTTTATTCTTTATCCTGTCTTCCTTCTTTCACCCCAACCGGTCGCAGCAGATGGCCGCCCCTCCCTGAGCCTGGTTCTGCCGGAGGTTTCTTCCTGTTAAAAGGGAGTTTTTCCTTCCCACTGTCACCAGAGTGCTTGCTCATAGGGGGTCATATGATTGTTGGGTTTTTCACTGTATGTATTATTGTAGGGTCTACCTTACAATGTAAAGCGCCTTGAGGCGACTGTTGTTGTGATTTGGCGCTATATAAATAAAATTGAATTGAATTCTCCTGGCCTCTATCTCATTGGTATACCTCTTCAAGTGGCTGGCAAAGGCTGTGAGCCTTTGCTTGCCCTCAGTACTTTCTTCACCACACCTTTCTGCAACTTCGATAGTTGGCTAACTTTGATAACGTTTGATCTTGGCCTTTAGTCTGCTTCTCCATGGACGGTACTGGCCCTTGTGGGTGTTTATCTTGTGGCCAAGCAGCTCATAGATCAGTGTTGCCATGGTGTAGATCAGCTGGCTAATTGGGTTGAAGCTCGAGGAATCCATAGCTCCCACATCCTCTCCATTTAACCCTTCCATTGGGATTATGTGTAGTAACATTCCAAAGTTCTCTAATTTCAT
>VOQK01043231.1:1938-22124 GCA_015052645.1 Benitochromis conjunctus | reverse complement strand
CAGAATCTTGTGTTTCAACGTGTATTTAATATGCAGTTTCAGGCTCACTTTCAGACCACTTGAGACCTACTCAGGCCCAGACTTTCAAGGACAAGAAACTTCCCGATGACCTCAGCCATTGCGGGTTGCATGAATTTCCATAACTTCAAAAAGCCGTTGGTTTGAATCTAGTGTTGTCTGTCAATTTCAAATGTGCCACTTTGAAACCCATTTTCACATATTCCAAAATAATCAAAACCCGAAGATAAAAGGGAAAGAAAAGTAGCAAAGAAACTATTGAACTTCTGCTCTGAAGAGGGTCTGTGCAACTCTGTGAATCATCTACTGCTCAAAACATTCCCATAGCACTAAATACTGATGTCAGATGCAGTGTGGAGGTGATAAAAAAAAAAATCTTTATGAGAAGGGCAACATGTAGATATATTTTGTATTTTTCTGTTACTGCCAGAAAAAAGAAACTTCACACTCTCGTAGCAGCCGCTGTACAATACAACTGGGATGTAATTCAATGCATGCAAAGTGTAGAACATTGCATTCACTTGCCTTCTTGAAACCTACTTCTTGCGCATTTTGGTAATAGCGCTGCTTTGTAGTGATAGCTAGGTAATGAATTAATGCACATGCTTGTACCTGAACAAAGAAATCACCTTTTAGTGCTGAACTGCCTTCATCTCAACATCTTACCAATTCATCAAAAGGATAAAGGAGAGCCTTTTTAGATATTAGCCCAGTAACCACTGCACAACAACCTCATTCGTAAGTGTCTTCAGGCTGAAAAGTGAGTTTCAATAATGGTCTGTAGCACCACAAGAAGACGTGCTCCACTTTCCCATGCTGGCACATTACATTGGCCATGAGCAGGGGAAAAGACTGAGAAATACAGCAGTCAATGCAAAGCTACCCTCAATTTGTTCTCGTTGGTCATCTGTAAACACATTAAAATGTTGTTTTCGTTCCTTTTTTGTTTATTTCACAGTGAAGGGAGTGAAATACATATTACTTGATTAGAAACTATTTTTCTTCTGCAGATATATGGTTTTTATGCAATCGTGCTAATAGTAACAACCATACAATGTGGGTTTGAGTGAAATAGTTCAACAAAGCAAAAAAAAAAAGCGGTTTGTGTAAATAAAGCGGTAGCGGCAGGTGAAGTTCGTGTTTTAAGTAGTACAGGATTTTTGTATTCATAGTGTTTATCTCCACTGAGCCACTGATGATACGGGAAATGTTTCTTATATTATTGAAAAATACAAATATGTTGGCACTGGGATGAGAGTCTTTTGTTGGGTCATGTTTTTCATAGATAAACATAAGTGAAAATAAAGTAATCGTGACTCAAGGAGTCGGTGATGATGGACCAAAATTCTGTGTTTGGAAGCCAGTGAGTCATCACATTCATTTAGAGGGATTCTGATAGCCGTCATTTTGGTGAGGAAAACTCCAATCGCTATAAAGACAGTCCCCGCAGAGAAACATCTGAAAAGCCAGTGGATACCTAAAGCTGCCAAAACAACGAAGTGGGACTACAAACCGCTGGATATTTTTATACCATAACAAAACCACAAAAACAAGAAGTCTTTTTTTTTTTTTTGCTTGGCGATGTGCATCATGACTGTTCTGATGACTATTTACACTGAATTCATTCTTTCAGACACTAGTGTATTCACAATAGAAATGATGTCTGTGTGTGACGATATCACGGTCTGTGCAGATGACGACTGCACCATGAGTCACATGTTTTAGCAGATGTTACATAATATATGACAGAGATGTATCTATGGGTAGGAACTGTGTGATATGATGCTTGCGGGTGGGTGTCTGTATGTGAAGCTATCAACTGTGGAAGCCTTGCTGCGAGCTGTGCAGCCTGAGCACATTTGTAAACACACACAATGATGAATACAATGGTACCTACAGTGTATCTATTTTCTCTTGCAAAAACCACACCTGTGTATTCCTTTTTCTGACTGTGTGTACCACCATGAATACATCTAAAGTGTCCTCTTTCTTAAGAATTCATCTGTTATCACACTGCTCAACCTCACGATTTGCAGTAACAAATAAGGCCTCAGGCAGACAGCCCTGGAAACTGGTTGGCAACCCAGTTGCCAGGGAAAACTGTATTCCCCAACCAGCTGGGGAGTGGTTGCCTGGTGTCACCAGCTGAAATCAGTTGCAAAGAGCACACGTCACCAAAAAACCTCCATGTGATTGCTTTGGTTGCTGGCACAATGCTGCGGTCAACCATAGTTTGCATGGAGACTTGTCTTGTCTGCAAACACTCTTTGAAATTTGAAAGCATGACACAAACTGTTAACAAACCTTTCACCTTCAAAGTAAAAGTTTTACCTTAGCCCGACAACCAATACCTTTCAAAAGCTGCAGCTTTTTCAAAGAGCGTCACACTTTTCAAAGTTCCACTATCACTGGGAGAGCAGAGACCAACAGGCAATATTTGCACACTACAGCCTACTAATGATCAAACCAATTGCAAGTAAGTTTTCACTAGTTTTCGGCACTATGTAAGTCTTTATAACCAGTTTTGCCTTGTGACTTCCAGGAACAACCTGAGACTCGGTCAGGGAATTCACATTTTTGATAGTATTGAAAGCTTGCCAAAGTAACTGGTCACTAACCAGTGTCCAGGACTATTGATTGGTGCTTTAGCAATCAATTTCACAGACAGCCAGCAACAACTCACCAACAAGTTGGGGAATACACACTTTTCCCTAGCGACAGATAGTTGCCTGGGGTCTTTAGGGCCTGAGTGACAGATCTAAATTATTTAGTTTATCAATAAATCTCATCACTTTCTTTGCCACTTCCTTCCCTAAACCGACTTTTTATATGCTCCTTAGACAAATTATAATACAGCACATTAGACACAGACAAAGGTACTGTGTAGTTTTATACACAGAAATATTTGTAGTTGATATTTTGGGTCAACAGCATCATTCCTTATACTGCAAAATCTGACTTTGAAAAGAATCTCTATATTAATAGCCACATTGATATTGATTTATTAGAATAATTCTAGGTTTAGAAAAACAGAAAAATTCAAGAACTACTTAAAGATTTTATTCATTCCTGGTGAGATATTTTACTATCTAGATGCCAGCCTACACAATATCATTAGTGTTTCTTAATTTTACATTTTCAGGAATGAAAGCATGTTCTCACAAAATGGTATCTGCTGAAATATCAGCTTTTACTTTACGGCTATAAATTCCATCAACCATAACCAATCTACAGATCAACTTATCATGTGGATTTAGCTAATGTCCTTATTCCTTCCAGATTGCTGGAGGCTCTTATAAATACGCAAGCTGTTATACCTGTATGTTCACCATGGTGACGGCTCATTATTAAAGTAGGAAGCACGTGAAAAGGGAAAAGCTTCATGGCCGGGGAGTGAACACTGTGTGTTTGTCATTTTTGTGTGTGTGTGGAATGAAAGCAGAAAATGCTAGAAGGATTTTGTATGAAGACGAGTAGAAAAGAAACAAACAGCCTTAAAGTTTGGTTCTCAAAATAGTTTATGTAGATGCGGAGTAACAGAGGAGGGAAGTCTGGGTGGGGTATGCCAAGAGCATCATCACAAGCACACACAGATGCTTTCTTTAAACTTTTATTTAAACAAATGAGCATAATAACTTGCTGAGTGGAGTGAGGCTGAGCTGCAGGAAATCTTTATCATATTTTGTTGTAATTTTCTTCGTAGAAACCAAATTGTTATTCCAAGCAAAAAGGAAAGAAAAAAAATGAAGAAAACAGAACGCTAATTGCATAAAAACAAGCGCAAGAGAAAGTGAGAAGAGGAAGCAGCAGGTGGGAGAGAGTATCAGTGTAAACAGGAGCCGCTGCACACTAGTAATGGTTCAATGTAGTCAACAGGAGATGAGCTAAATAAAATATTAATGCAGGTATTATGTCATTTGCACTGCACCACCCAACCTCTGTGTACTAGTCAGTGGGTATGAGAATACTAGGCCATCGCTCCACTTAGGCAGCAGTGGGGTATGCTATCTGAGCTCATCCATATTCATGACCCTATCACTGTAACCCCGTGTTCTACTGGGATGGGTTTTTGAAGAGGAAATCTCTTCACTGTAGGTGCAGTTTACAGCTCGCTTTCTTCTAGTCCTGCCATGACCCGGCATCACTGTGGAGTTTACTCTGAATTAACTGCAGTAATCAACTTAAAAGACATATCAGTGAGTCACACTGATGCTACCCAGCGATTTTACACGTATCTCTCCGTGACAGCGTGCAACCACCCCATTACGAGAAGCATGTGTTGAAAATGTCAAAATAAAGATTTGGTACATCTCCAGCTGACATTTTAAAGGACACGTGTGGCACAGGGTGTGAACAAAGTTAAATCCCACACCGAGGCCGTGAGTGTGCGCCGACATCAGGTCTTAAATTTGAATCAAAAAAGGCAGACTTTCAGGAGAGATTGTTCTAAACTTTTCTTTGATTTGACAATATTTTCATTTAGTTGAAGAGTAATGATGCCTGCCATGTGGAACAGGTTAGAGAGAGTGAATTTAATTATTAAAACCTCTTAGCAAGGACAGACAATAAAACATTTAATAAATAATAAAAGAGTCTTTGTTTCCGTCTTGTTACACAAATACATCAGTACAAAATTAGACAGCTAACCTACATATTTCACCAAATCAAAGGCAGGACTTGGACTTTCTCCTATTTTATCATGTTACATGCTGTGCCTATGCACACTGGCTGTCAGCTGTGATGATGTGACCCCCAGACAGCCCAGGAGCAACAGATTTCCACTCTGGTGCTCTGCTCCATGCAGCAGGCTGTTCTACTTAGAGCCTGTCAGAGCCTCCCTGTCTAAAAATCATTCTGGCTATTACAATATTGAGCCCACAGTCTCTGCTGGCTCCTGAGACAGTGCCTCATAGGCTGGCGGGTAACAGCCAGACACATATGCAGCAGGCTAAACTGAAAGCATCTGCATTAAAACCAGACAACTAATGATAATGTGATCATTCTTAAAGGCAGAAATGAGTTTTATCTTGCAGCAATGACCAATCTGTCCAGGTTGACTTATTCTAAATGGGCAACAGGCAGACCATGTACACCTTAACTGTCCCTTGAAAGGTCAGAGCAGTTGTGATACACGACAAAGATAAATCATGCATACACGGAAGAACATTTAATAACATGTAGAGTTCTGGATGAGTCACAGTTGCATACCTTCCAATCCATTTTCAATCCAGGCTGCAGGGGCAGCCGTGTACGGAGAGATGCCCACCCAGCCCTCCTCCAGCTGTTTTGGAGGAACACTGTTCCCAAACCAGCTGAGAAACAAACTTTCTCCAGCATATCCTGGCCCTGCCTTGGAGTCTCCTATCAGTTGGACAAGCCCCCCAAAAAAACACCTCACCTTGGAGCCTTCTGGGTGACTTCTTTGCCTGATAATCAAACCACCTGCTTTTGATGTGGTGGAATGTAGTGGCTGTACTCTCCCAAATAATCAAGGTCCTCAATCTAAGGGAGAGACCAGACACCCTTCAGAGGAAGCTCATTTCGCCACTCTCATTCTTGCGGTCACTACCCACAGCTCGTCGCTATAGATGAGGGTGGGAATGTAAATTGACCTGTAAATCAACAGCTTCACTTTGATGCTCTCTCTTCACCACCTTCTGGCCTGGAGTTTGAAGACGAGCCATAAAAAATTGTGAGTAACATAAAGTTTTTACTGATTTTCACATTTGGCATGACCTTGACCAAAATTAAATGAGTGTGAGCTCTTATTGGTATGTACACACATCAAATCTGAAAATGATATCTTCAAGACCTTGGACCATAGACCCTGGAACCGATTACATACTCCATCCCTTCAGGGGAGGAACTATCATTGGGCTGGGTTACTTAAATTTTAAGTGATACATAATTTCTGTAGCTTGAATAAACCAAAATTACGTGATGAGGTATTTAGCCATACACAAAAGTTTGGTTTGACCAGACAGTCGAGCGAAACAACAAATTACAAGATCAACAAAAGTTGTTTCCAATTCACCCACAGAACTATATTCAAATTAGTTTATATTAAACACATACATTGGTATTGCAAATATTGCAATATCAAAATGTTATCCTGTCATTTGCTCTTGCCCAAGTGCAAGTCAAGAAGGCTGCTTGTGCTATTACTGATAATGTTAGCCACATTCAGAAAACCAGTGTAGCATTTTGTGCCATTTCAGTGTGGTTTAAAACATGACTTGGTTATTTAAGGATGTGAGCAGGAATTTCAAATTGATTGAGTTGTGCTCAATTCTAACTCTTCAAGAGATTTCTTTGTTTTTCTTTTATTATTTATTATTATTCATATTCCATTAGTTAGTAACCAGAAAGATATTAGTCATTCTCAGACAAACACACTCTTAGTCAGTGCAACACTGGGACAGTGGCATTTGACAGCATGACAGGCTTCTTAATTAAAAGGCTGCTGAAAAATTAAACATCTGGACACCATTTGTGGTCCGGGATGAAATCAAACATCAAGATTACTACTAAAAAGTCAAGTGCCAGATATCGCAAATCCTCAAAAAGTGTGGGAAATGAGCCAGAAGGACTGTGGCTAATTATAATGTTCTCGTAAGTGCATGAGTCATTGCTCGGTAACCCACCTCCACCCCGCTTTCCTTGTTGATAATGCGAAATGAACCTTGAGTACAACCCAAGTGTTTACATCAATGCGCCTGTTGCGAATTTGTGTCCCATCTGCCTTTGCGAGTATGGCCAATTGCTACATAATAATGAAATTATATCAGGGGTAATGCTGACAGATTGCCTCAGTGCTTTTAACCTTGTTTTAAGCCAAGACAAAAAGGCTGTGGCTCCAGTCAAGCAGAGATATTGTTTTGGCTTCTGTTATAATCCAAATTTGTCTCTTGGTGTTTTTCAAATGGGGAAGCTTTGCCAAGCGCCAAACAATTCTTCGGTAAAAGCTTTTTGTTGTTCCTGCTTTGTGGCCGGCCAGAGCATCTCCAATTAAAACTCTGATGTGACACATTCACCGTTTCGGCCCCGAAACACGTACACTTTGGGAGTTGTGCTTCTGTATGTAAACGAAGTGTGCACCAGTATTCCCAGCAAATTCATATGCATGTGTGAACAGATAACGTTTATTTACTTCACTTTTTTGCATATTTCTCTGCTTTTTTGTCTCCCTAAGTATCTGTGCCACAGATTTATGTGAATGTTTTGGCAACTAGTGTATGCTATGTGCATGGGCCCTAAAAATTCATTAAAAGCTGCTCACTCAATCTAAAAGCTGTTTTCCTATCAGGGAGACTTTTATGACAAATCAATCGTGCTCCTAGTAAGTCGTCCAATTTAAATAAAACTGGCACAGAATGCAGACAAGCCAACATCTGGTTCAAATAAATACTGAAGCTTACCACCTACCAAAGCTAATTTATCTGACACACTTGGTCCTTTTCTCTCTTTTAGTTACATTAAATCAAAGGATCTAAGTTTAGAAATGGTACAGGGATGGCCCACAATACCTTCCAGACACTTCCAAACTAGGCTGTACATAAACTGGGCCAGTAAGGCAGCATTTGGCCTAATACAGTATGTATCTGGGCCTCGACTCAGGAGGGGGACAGACAGTGCAATAAGTCTGTCAGCTGACGGCTACATCTGATAACCCCCTCCTGTGACTGCTGTCATCTCAACATCCTGTTCCCAGCCTGCAGAGCGTACTCCAAACCAGGGATCTCAATCTGTAACCAGCATGCAGACATAAACACACATACATCCACAGGCAGCCTGTCTGCAGCTGAAATTATGGGTTGTCAACGCCTAGTGAGAAGCCCCTTTCCAACTAAACATCCTTTTATGTGCCTTTTGTAATAAATGGAGAATCATTAACCAATACTAGGCTTTAAACATAGCTATGTTGGATTTTTTTTGTTCATTTTACTGACAGAAATAAATAAGTTCAAAAAAAGAAAAAGACAAAAAGAAGGAAAGGCTAATATTTTTCTTGACACATTTGCATCTTCTTGAAATGCTTCACCACTATATGCAATTTTATTTTATTTTCAGGCCTCGAGAAACAGCAGCAGATCCAGTCTGAGTGCTTCAGTTATCAGTAAGCAGCGTGGCTAGAAAGGTTCAAAAGAAAATCAGACAATCAGTTGATTTCAGTTCATATGCTGAGAGGAGGAGATACAGACATTATTTTTATTTTCATTGCACAAAAGGACAATAAAAAGTTCAAAATGCCTCCAGGACAAAAAACCCTGCATTATACTGCGAGCAGGACTTCAGCTCTTTGCGTTAGCATTAGCCATTAGCCCAATGCTAAATATATTTCACATCTCTGTACTTGTATTTCCACAGTTGGCACAAATTATGCCCAAGGTATCAGCGTACACCTTTCAGTTTGTGGTTACTATGCAACAAAATGGGTAAAATGTCAGACAAATCAGAGGAAAAGAAAAGATCCTTGAGCAAAAACACAAAAGAAAGCCACAGTTTCAATTAACAGTTTCAGTTAAGCAGAAAATTACCTTACAATCCTGAACGCAGATCAAATAAAAGGCGTGCATGGAAATAGAACAGGGCACCAGCTTTATCAGCAATTTGCAAATGTGTGAGAGATACTGTAGAAAGAAAGAGAGCCTCGACACAAAAGCCACACTTTTCAAACATGAGAATTATAGATCTTTTAATTTTACAATTTTCCCCTAATTTGAACAGTGATCTTGAACATATGAAACCAAAGCAGAACTGTGATATATTCATGACAGCCTAACCTGACCCAAATCAACATGAGCTTTGCTAAAAAAAGACCCTAATAAATGCAAATTTACTGAGGATTATCTGCAAAGAACTTGCAATATCTTTTATTGTTAGGTTTAGTGTAAGTAAAGTAAAACTAGAACATAGGACATGAGGACACGGCAACATGAAAACAAATACATAAAAACAGAGACAAGGAAACACAGAAGGCGCGTGAAGAAAGCTGAAAGCAAAGTGGCGCAACAAAACTCAACAAAGAAATGGGAATATGACATTATCATGTTTCAAATCAGAAAGAAATTTATATTTATATAATATTTATTTATTTATTCAAATTTAAACGCTACACTTCCTGCTTTATTTACCCAAAGTTAGTTACCCCAACATAAAAGCTTAATGTCGGCACAAGCCGACCGTCTCATCGACCTTACTGCTGGTACCTTCCGTTACGACTGCAACAACAATGAGCATCAGTTATGAAACTGCATATTCATATTGTCACGATTAGAGTGACTGTCACACAATCCCAACTGCTGATATGCAAATGAGGACAGCAGGAGACAGTGAAGAACAGAAACCTTCCTTGTCATCGCTCATCGATTTGACATACGAGTACAGCAGATTTCACAGCACAGCTGTTATTATTAACTTGACTAACTTTGGTTAATTTTATCTGAACAAATGCACACATTAAAACAATAGAAGGGCCTAAAGGTAGGGAGAGCAAGAAGACCCCCCCCCACACACACACACACACACACACACACACACACTAGAGAAGAGATGAATGAATGCACTGACTAGAATAAAATCTGCTTCAATAACACGTATTTGACTTGACAACAGCAAGCAAATAAGGGAATGAGTTAAAACGTCAGCTGATTTGGCCTGGCATGGAGATTGACTGATCTGTGGAGGTTGTTGGCTGACCTTGCCGCTGTAACTAATATAGCATTATGATCTATATTTTGAATTTCACAAATATACAAGTGAGGGGGACTGTTTGACTGAAAGGATTTTCCAAGGAGACTTTATTCGTCCTCACTCTCTCAGGCGGTTTGTCTCTCGCTAGTAAAGCGATGCACGCACATGCAGTGTAAGTATAGAAGTGTTAAGGAATATATCACACCGAGGAAATGCGCAGCTGAAAAGTTATTTTAAGTTCAGGCTTCAGAGAGGCAAGTCAGTCTGGAAAAAAAAAAAAAAAAAAAAAAAAATTGATTTTCATTCAGAAACACAAAGCACTGGATCAGCAAGCATGTCTGGCAAAAGCCTACACTGAACCCATTATGTGGAATATACTATTGTAAAAATGTATTAGCATAAGTTATTACAGTTCCTCATGGAAGCCTTTTACTATACAGTTTATGTATTTAAGGCCTTGAAAGTTGTGTGAGATGAATAATTGAACACTGAAAATGACTGAACTATAGTAAACCTCTAACAATTAACAACCCTTCTCCCTGTTTAAATAAGAATATTTATGAGTCTTGGCCTTAATCAGGCACTGTTGTGTAAGAGAACCGGATCAGATGGGGCTTAATGCAAAGCCATTAAAACACTAAAACGCACTTAGCCTTCATTAGAGGAGGAACAAGTAGGAAGTGACTGCACGGTAAGCAGATTCATCTTTTGTGCTGGGAAATGTAAAAGGCCGGGGAGTTAACTGTTAGCTCCTCATGAGCAATATGTAATCTTTTAGGTCACAAAGCAGAAGGCGGCCATCATCACGATCACTGTGGGATATAAAAAGTTTTTTTTTTTAATGTTTTTTTTTAAACACCGCAAGGTTTGAAGAGGCTAATATATATCTCCGATCCCTTGGGTGGATGACGTCAAACGTCCTAAAATCAGCGGCTGTTTTGGTGTTTGTACGACAGCAGTTGACAGCGCGCACATGTGAGTCACAAGCTTTACTTCTTCATAACAAATCACGACAAGGAAACCGATTCTCCTAATCCAAACAAACATGCCGAGAATAAGCCAAACTGGCTGTTTACAAAGATTTCACAAATGCGAATGCTCTGGCACTGACGGCATGTCACACACCCCTATACACCCTCCATTACAACTGTCACCTTTCAAAGTGAAAACATCGTCTAAATTTAGAGTAGACTAAAGGCTGCGCACATCGTTGTGCGGGTATTACGATTACCTCACTGTACAAAGCTGCAACAAGGTCACACCGACCTTGAACAACAGCTGCATTAACATCAAAGTTGAAATGATTGATCACCTGCGACTGACTTTAAATCTTCTTCTAATACAACAGAGCTGCTGCGGCTCGTCAAGGGCGACATGTTTATCTAATTGCAGCCTCTTTTCAGTTCATAAAGGACTAATTGCAGACATCTTTTGCCAATTAGACCTTTTCATTTAAAGGTAACTGTTTGCCAACAAGCAGTAAACAGATGCATTCATCTGAAAATGAAATCAGAGGCTCGTTATCCAGACTTTACAAACGCATCGCCATCTGAAAATCAGCATTAAATAGCTAACTCCAATCAGGGTCTCAGTCATGACTTAGTTAAGATTCAGATCACACAGTTGTGGGAAATTGCATCATAGCTGCATATGTGACAGGTGACAGAGCGGCACTGAGAGGAGACACAGAGGCAAACGGGGACAGCAGAGGAACTGTCAGCAATTGGACCGGTTACCCTGTGGGTACAAATAGCAGCAGAGTGAGCGTGAGAAGGGAAAGTGTGGTTTTTTTCACAGTTTCAGCCACACACAGGTTTTCTATTAGATGATAGATGACACGCTTCACACCCTGCACATTGCAGATATCACTCAGTATAGCCCTTGCTTCCTCCTCCCTCCCTTCTCCCTCACCTCTCCATCTGGCAACTGCCTCATCCCAATTTTACCCCTTGCCTCCACCCCCAGCACCACCACCGCCTCACCCCCACATACCGCCATACATTGTCTATTTGTCTGTCAGCGTGACTTCCTTTCCAGAACTGACGTTCTAGCCAGGTATGTTAATGAAGTTAATCGGATTTTCCCCTGAAGGAAAGCAGCACAACTTTCACAAAGTTCCCAGTTAATTTTACCTTAATTCAATCTGCAGTTTCCCATCTTCCTGTGCTCTGTGAATGTGTGCGCGTGCACGCGTAAGACCAAGGGTGTGTGGATGTTTGTGTCTATGCATTTGGAGGCATTTGTCTTCCCAAGCCACATTTACCAGCAGTTTGGCAGAAATTAGCTATAATGATATTAGCCAATGTCCCTCTGCGTCTGCTGCGAGGAAAAATGTGGGACAGAATTAGCAGCAAGTTTGCCTCCTGTTTATCTCCTGGTTGTGATCCAACTCTCCTGACAAATACAGCAGCTTAAGTGTTGACAAAGACCACTCTAAAAGACTGCATAAGTGCTGACAAAGACACTAGATGGGAAACTTGAAATTATTGCCACAGAAGTACCACTGAAGGCATCGGAAATCCTAAATACAAGGCTCTCATCTTATCATTCAGTAACAACGTGGATCAGGTGTCACAGGTTTGTGGTGACACAGTGGTATTCTTTGCTAAGAGTGGACACTCCTGAGGATCATGACTGCTTCCTTCATAACATTGACGTACCACGGTCCTTCATCCTTGGCACCTGCTGTGTGGAAGTGTAAATATGACTAAGGCAGTACTCTATTTATCACAGAGTTTATAAGCACTAGGAGGTCTCTCCATTTTTATTCTCCCCTGAAAGTGGCCGTGCTGTGCTGTTTCCACACTGTCTCCTCCTTAGTCTGAATGCCAGTGCTGTCAATCAACCTCCTCACCTCCCCCCGAGCTACCTTAGGGACTCTTCTAATGAGGTGTGTGTTGGCATTATTGCACAAAAAGCTACCTGTGAAATTGTTTCATACAAGGGCATCCGTTACCCCATCCATGTGTGTGCCAAGAGAAAACAGAGACCAGTAGGAACATTATTTAAGCAATTCATAAGCTATAAACAATGTTTTTTCTGCTGCTGCAAAACAACAAGAAAAGACATTACTACATAAAAGTCTTGAGCCTTCTTCTCACTCATAAATCCCTCAGTGCCCTCACCCCTCAGTACCTGTCTGACCTTATTTCCCCATACAAACAGTTTTGGATGCTACAGTCCTCAGCTGTGGGTCTGCTTTCTGTCCCTTGCAGCCAACCTCCATACCTCTGTGGTATTCCCACCCTTTGGAACTCTTTTCCATCTGGGATTCCCAATGTCCCTTTACTGAACTCTTTGAAGAAACTTTTTCAAGTTTTCTTTTAGTAAACAGTTATGCTTTTACTGCATTGGCAGTGTGTTTGGGATCATTGCTTAGCTGAAAAATGAAGCTGTTGCCAATCAGACGCTTTCCTGATGGTATTGTGTGCTGGATCAAGATCTGACTGTATTTTTCTGTCATAATTACATCAATTTTGATAAGATGCCCAACACCACTGACTGAAATGTAGACTCAAACCATGACACTCCTTGTTTTAGGTCTTTCCTGATGTCTTCTACACAATTTTAACCCTTTAAACACTGAATCAGAAAATAGAACATTTTTGAAAACTGAGTTTTTATTGAACCTTAAAATGAATCTTAAAATAATAAATTAATTTTCAACATTAATTTGAATATATTGTTTTAATTTGTATCATATTTGCTATTTCCAGTATTTTTGTCATTTATTGCATTTAGGGTCATGACATTCGGATACTGTTTATCTGCTCCAGATCGTTTTTTGGGGGCGACTACTTCTTCTTTTGCCCTTTGCTTGTCCAGCTTCCTCAGTTTTTCAGGGCACACTGGACACCGTGCTGATTTCTGGCTCTCTGAGAGTCACTTTGATGGTGCAAAATTACAATGTTGAGCACGTCAAACTTCATTTTTCTTAGGCATGTTTCAAAAAGCCTGCTACTTTAAAAAATGACAAGTCCAGCTACGTGTCAAGACTTGCACAGTACTACTCTACAATACCTGAACTTCAGAACAGTTTTCCAAAGTTCAAATTTTTTCAACAAATATCTTCTTTAGAGACATATTTAACTTTTTACAGAATAAACCCTCTTGATTACATGAAATCCCACTTCAGTTGTTCAGTGCAATGGGTCTTATAGGACTTTTTTATTTTAGGAAATTTTCTATGCCAGATCATGATAGCAAACAGCTGGACAGGAAATTTCATGGACAGATTTTAGATACTAAAAAAGTATTGAAACCTGGTATCCAGCTCTGCACACTGTAGGTACATTTTCACCCCACATATTAATTTTTACTGAATTAGTTGTCCTCTAAAAGATTAAATTACTGTTGCCAACATTTTGAGAGACTTGACTTGGAGTTTGTTTTATTTTCTACAGCAACAAATAGTGGGACAATAGTGCCAGCTGTTTGCATTCCAGAAATACCCAAAAGCAAGGCTCCCAAGAAATAATGGCCACTTTGGTTTCCTTAAATACACACAAACAATGAGATATTCAGTCAAAGAGCATTTATTGCCACAGTGTTAAACTGGTTCCCTGTTTTTCCCCATACACGCTCAAACACATACTGCTACGCAGCTTTCTCTCACACACTAAACTGCATCTGAAGGTAGTCGATCAGACATTTAATTGTCCTCCAGTGCTGACAAAGGCCTCTCACCAGTGAAGACAGAGAAGTTGCTTTTATCGACTGGTGTCCAGAGGGTCCCGGCAGCTATTATAGCAGCAATGAGAGTCTGGCCCAGTCAATAGACTTTCTATTAGTGGACCGCTCCCTCAGCTCCACACCAGAACACACAGGGAGCTTGAGAGAGAGAAGGACGAGAGACTTGGAAGCTCTGCGGAGGTTTGAAAGGAGCAGCGAACCCCCCTGTGGAAAATGTGTTTGGTGGGAGCAAGTAGACCAGAAGTAGATCAATAAGGAAAATAAGCAGAAGCACCAGGCTTCGACATTAGAGACATGATGCTGTAAGTTGCCTGAAAGTCCTTGCTCAACGCACGTGTATGTAGAAACACTGATACTTCTGTTATTGACGCATTTCTAAAGGATTCCTTTTTTTTATTTTACACACAAAGCAGTGAAAGATAGTGATGACTAACATTATACTGTATATAGCACACAGTATGTGAACGTGATGGGAAAGCTTCAGTGACCTTGGCCCTGCTTGCCTGAGGCAGATTTAGACTGATCTAGATGAGCTGCAAGGGAGTCGTGCTGTTTCGCTCTAACAGAGGGAGTAATAGCCAAAGCAAACACCTTCATCCATCTCATGTAATACCACCTATTAAAAATGATGCTAAACTGCTTAAACAGACCAAGATTAAGCACAGAAAAGAGCAAATCAAAAAGAAGAAAGGCAAGGAGTGCTTCAGCCTTTGATTTTAGCTCCATAAAGTTTTTTTTAATATCACAATGAGAGCTTCAGTCTTAGCGGGGTTGTTTTGGCTACTGGATTTTCAATAAAGACATATGTTTTCACTAAATACTTGCACTCTGTCTCTTACCCAACTTGATTTATGTCTTTGAACTCACAGATTATCAGATAAATCGTTTCGTGTAATACACAGCAGTGAACAACAGCCATTGTCACTGTTGATACCATTAGTTGAAGTTACATAGTTGAAAAAGTAAAGAATAAAGTTTACCGGAATATTTGTGAGGGATGGACAAAGACATTATACCTTACTTGCACTGCTATATTGGCTTAAGACACATGATGAATGAGATCAAACATATCTTGACAACACAAAACATATAGTATGTAGTCAATAAGGAAGTGATAGTATTATTTATCCTTTTTTTTAAGTCACATGATTTAAAGTTGCCCTTTTTTTAGTCTTCAGTTTCAGTATTTATTTACCCTCATCTGACATTTTGGGCAGGTTTTTATTTCAGACTCTGTTATTTCAGCCCTAATTCTTTTTCAATCCATGGGGCTACAATTTAATTAGTTAGGTTTTACCATCAAAAGGTCAGTCCCCACAGCAGACATTTTTGATCTAGTTGCAGTGATGGAGAGAGAACCCAAATGGAAAACACAGGGGCAGATTAAATAAATAGAAAATAAGCTGGTGTAGGCAGAAAAAAAAAGCCACAGTCCAAAAATGAAACAAAAACAGAAGCCTGTAATACAAAGCAGGATTTGGACTTCCATCCAGGGTTAAACCTGGGTCTTCAGTATTGAGAATGCTGTTTGCTTCCTAACAGGGTACACTGCCATGGCAACTGATGCAGCACCTGCAATGGAGCAGGTTCAAATTCAAATTGTCACATATACAATCATACATAGTACGACATGCAGTGAAATGCTTGTTGCTGCGCAATGCCCGACCGTAAGAAAATTAAACATAGACATAGAAGTAAATTTACATAAATTTACAGTAAAAAAAAGAAAACTTTACAGTAAAATTGAAGGTAAAAAAGAGTTATGGTTATGGTTAAGAGGTTATGTTCAAGTTTAGATATCAACACATTAAAAAATGACCCAATACCGACCTTTAAGTTCTCCAGAAAATGTCACTAATCATGGAAGAGCCCTCTGACCTCTATCCTTGGATTGTATAAAGGGTTAAAGTTTTTAAATGCGATCTAAAGTCTTTGTCATATTTGAGCCAAAGTACAACCCTGGATTCAGACTCGAAACCCCAAAGGCAGCTTTAAAAGATTTATTGAAAGGCAACCGGTTGTTAAATATTGAGCAAGTGTGAAACTTGAGACTTTGGTTTTATAGCAGCAGTGACATAGCTGGGAGGACTGTGGAGTAGGAGAAGTCAGATTAGCTAATGCCATGGTGGGTATAAATTTTATAGTAAAAGGCCGAATTCAAGTTTAACAGTCTTACTTGGAGGTGCGACTGAGGCTCAGGAGGGGTCTTCACAAGACGGACCAGTTTCTGGAAAAGGTGAGTGGTGCAGAGTTTCAGGTAATGTAAGTCCTTCTCATTAAAGCTATATTCCAAAGGTAGGTGGGTTGTGGTGAATGCAGATTTCCTCGGAGGAGCAGGAACAGAGCACGGCAAGATATGAGCTGACGATGTTACTGAAACACAAGGGGCGCCTGATTACCACCATGACAGCAAATACAATCTGAAAGAGATCTGCTGCACAACCCAGCCATCCCGTTCAACCAATCAAGTTCATTTTACTTTGATCTGCACACAAGCTGAAGTGATTTTCATGTCTCCTTTATCAGGCTGTGGGACAGTAAATTGATCTAGTTTAAAGTTTCATACATCCCCATACTCAAACTCTCAAACACCACCTAGGCAGCCGCTGTAACAGTAAAAACTAAAATGATTTCTTACACACATCTAAATATTAATTTAAAGTAATAACTACTGTAATCCATCAGATTCTCCCGTGTCTTAATGCTAGCACTCTGGTACTCATTACTATGTCAACTTACACAGTCATCATTTTTCCCAACTTTCTTTCCCAACTTCAACAGTCTAAAACGTATTATTATAAGTCTTTTCCAGTCTTAGTAACCAAAACTGACATATTTATACATTGGACTTAATACTAAATTACTCTACAGTGCTATTCCTATTACTGACAGTTTAATCTTCCTTTGTAAAATCAGCCACAGTGCTTCCAGTGCACTTACCCATATCTGTGGTTGGTTAAATGCTGCTAATGCCACACTTGTAGCTAGATTGACAATCCCTGCAGTAACTTATTGACTTGATAACCGCCTTGACATAACTGCTGATCTTGATTGGGGGTTGGGGGTTACTGAACTTGCTCCTTTGTGCCAGGAAACTACATAAACAGGGAAGCACGGCAGATGATGTGATGTGCCAAAGAGTGAAAGGAAAAGTAGGAATATATATTATTAATTAGACAAAGTGAGAATGAGTTGACTACAGTTGAAAGCAGTCAAATGAGGGTAGGGAGGTAATCACAAAGGATGTAAAACAGAAACACTTGAGAAAACCAACAGTCCAAAGACTGAAACATTCAAAACAAAGCCAGAGGGAGAGGAACAGAGAAAGCACACGAAGTGAAGAACCGATCCGTCATGGTTCACAGGTTATTGTGATGTACAAAAAGAAAGCGATGAGTTTTCTTGTCATCGGATACTTGCATTTCACAAACTAATGAGTTAAAATCAACTGTGAACACTAAACGTGACCTTAACCTTGAGCACAGTTTAGATGAAGACTCATTAGTGGATCACATTGCGCTGGTTTGATTCAATTCTAAACATTAATGCAACGATTGGATCAGACAGAAGGCCAAATATTGTTCCAGGTGACAGCACAGACCTTTTTCATACAAACAACATCCAAAAGAAAATGTATGAAAGTATATCCTACTTTATCTGCTATGTTCAACATCTCTTTGTGACTCTGTAACTCTAAAACAGTACCTGCCAATGAGGTTACTCTGCCACTGTTGTATACTTCAGTGATGTCTGCTTGTGTGGGCTGATCATGTTAAGGTTGGAGCTCTCTGATCCTGAAGAGACCTCAGAACTGGTTGTCTATACTGGGATTGGTAGACCATAACACTGGCTGATTGCCTTGGCTGATCTGAGACTGATCAGCCTGCCACCAGTTATGACTGAAAAACTGAAACCAATCATTCGATCTTACTGTAACGTGTAAAAAACCTTCTGTGAACAAAAAGCAATTGTAAAAAGCTAATGCGTCATTTAAATATGATTATTTTTATATTAGTAAGCAGCCTCACTATGCAGCAGATTTATGGTTCATTTGATTGTTTGTGTGTGCGTGTGGGGGGGGGGGAGCAAAGCAGTATGTAAAGGAAGTTCACAGACTAAAAAGGCTTTCTAAAAATGTATCTGAGTCATATTTTGTAATATGGAGGCTGAACTGAGACTCAAATGTAACAGCTAAATGGAGAATTACAAAGGCCGTGACTTGTGACTAAACTTGGAAAGGATACTGATAGAAAATAGATGTTAGCATTTGGAGAAGTAGAGGGAGGCTGAATCGTTATGAGACTGCTGCCTCTCGGAGGCCTCTTGATCTTGTGTTCAAGGCAGATGACCAAAGTCTGACCATACTTTCAGTCAGTAGATATAAAATGTCGAGGGGATTGAAATACAAAGGAACGGACTGCTGCATTTCTGTGCTCCACTTTTATGCTTCTCTGCACAAAGCCGGGAACACACTGAGATATGTCACCAAAAACAATTTGACAAAAGCCCAGTTATGTTTGTTTTTTATTTACTAATACACAGTCCACCCTAGTGCTGAATGTAGAAGTTTGCAGTACTCTTGAGTTTGATGTAATTACAATGAATATTCATTTTCTTTCAGATGATGTTTTTGTTTATTTTAGTATAATCCGAGGGGGCAGCAGCATGCCTGAACACAAGGGCAAACTAAACAGGAGCAAAATTAGGAAAGACATAGAAGAGGAAGCTTTCACTTTTACTTGAATTTGTTGCGACAGTCACCAAGAGCTCAAATGCCGTTCACAAAGAGCTGCACACAGGACTAAAAGAAAGACGCTCCCCAAAATGTTATGCGGGCATTTGTCTACCAGCTACCGCTCCAGTGTTAAACTAAAAGCCCGCTGAAAGTCTGTGAAATAATGCTTGGATCCACAATGTTTATTTGCAGCCTCAAAAGCTAGTGATATTAAAAAGAAGCACATTAAATAATTCACATAGCCTCCGCCGAGCAGGCAGTTCAGTTTGTCTGTTTGTTTGTTAGCACGAATACTCAAAAGGTTAAGGACAGCATGAAAGCATGAAACTTTAAAGACTTTCTTTCACCAGCTTTTGCATCAGCCCAAACAAATTCATAGCAATAAAGGGAAAAGAGAAAAAACTGATTCCGTCAGACTAAACAATGCAGGTTTGAAAACGCACTCAGTGTTTTCTATGGACATTGTGTACTAGCTTTTACTTCAACTATTGATATGAAATTCTACATAACCAAGAGGTGGAGAGCATTGGCTTCAGTGGTTGCAGGATCTCAACCCTGCTTTTCATAGATGAAGTGATTTTGTTGTCTTCATCGAGCCGTGACCTGCTCCTTACACTGGGGAAATTTGAAGGGGAGTCTAAAGCAGCTAGGATGAACATTAGCACCTCTAAGTTTAAGGCCCTACTTCCCAGCCAAAAAGCTGCTGCCCCAGGTGGAGGAATAAAAGTATCTTGGGATCTTGTACATGAGTGAGGGGAGAGTTTAGTGGGAGATTGACAGATGGATTGGTGCAACATCTGCACTGATGCAGATGCTGTATTTGTCAGTTAAGGTGAAGAGAGCTGAGTGTGAAAGCTAAGCTGTAAGTTTGCCAGTCCATCTGCATTCCTACCCTCACCTGTAGCCACAAGTAGCCACAAGCGCTAGGTAATAACCATAAGCATAAGACTGTGGATACAAGTGCTGCAAATGAGCTTCTCCTGATGAGTTAATGGGCTCTCCCGTAGAGAAAGAATGAGGAACTTGGCTATATGGGAGTCAGCTGGTA
>VOQK01043230.1:11672-22290 GCA_015052645.1 Benitochromis conjunctus | reverse complement strand
GATTGTATAGGGTGTTATTTAAAAAAAACACACACACACACACACACACACACACACACACACACACACACACGCACACACGCACACACGCACACACGCACACACGCACACACGCACACACAGAGTCTTTTCCTATAGAAGCAAGCATTTTGAACGTCAGTATTTGACTCCATGGGATGAAAATGCTAAAACATGTCTAGTTAATAACAATCAGGCAGTTGAATGTCCTTTTTCTCACGCCTTCCAGTTCGTGACGGTTTGCCTCCCATCATTTCACTCTCCACAAATTACCTGGCCCTCACCTGATCCCATGACGTTCCAATGAGTTCCTGTAAAGCCGGCATAGGCTTTGATTTATCGACTTGCTGACACATCGCAGATTAACACCCATTTCATTTTTGCCATCAGTGTAGTTAATTGTTTTTCTACAGTATGATTTAGTGCCACGGCTCATTTTCCTTGAAGCTCAGTAAGCATAAATAGTATCAAATAGAGTTTAAAAAAAAAAAATGCACCCATGAGCGCTGGAATTTTAATTATGGCTCTCATTTTTAAGCAGGGTGTCTTGTTTTGAAGAGGTGAAGGTTTTGGTCACTCCTGCCGAAGTGACAGGTATCGCTGGCAAATTTAATCATCTGTAGCCAATTAGCAGAATTTTCTTTTCCGAGTTGGCTAAAATACACAAATTTCTCCCTGACAGGTAGTGTGGCTTAAAAATAAAGTAGCAGATGGAGAACGTTAAGGCGAAGCTTTGTTAAATCTTATTATATAACAGCAGATTTTCTTTCTTTCAGCTCATTTTTAGCATATGGATCCACGTCCTCCTCCCATCTCTCTTTCCCTGTTTAGTCTTGTATGTTTCCATCCTCGTTTAGAATGACTTCCTGCTCTTCCTGAGTGATCCGTCAGGAGTTGAGGTCTGTTTAAACTAGACGTGTCCTGTGTGGGCAGAGAGTCAGACGGAGAATTAAGCCCAGCCACTGTCACTTTACCCACACTGGAAATATTTTATGTAAACACCATCCACTTCATCCCTCCTTGAGAAGAGATTATTATTGGCATTTCGTGAAAAGCAGGAACGTGAGATTTACACAGCAGTGAGAAACATATGGGAGTTGGGAGAGAGAAGAAGCCTAGGCTGACTTTTTCTCACCCACTGTATCAGCGAAACTGTTCAGCTCTTTCTGGACCTGTTGCATCACAGTTTCACTCGCTGTGTTGTAACACTTACTGATTAGTAATACCTGCAAAGAAAGGTGTTCCTATCAAAAGCTTTAAATATAAAATACTGGCTTTGGTATAGGGGATTCCCCCCCTAAGCTACCTGCTATTTCCATGTATATGATAAAGATTAAAAGGCCACCGGGAAGACCCATTATTCTCTCTTTAGACACAATTCGAGCGACCTGCCAAACTTTTAGCATGAGAAAGTGAAATGAGATCTAGCGTAGACATAACATGATTTTTTCCAGTAAGGCTGCCAAAATCTTGGTATATTTCACTGAGGCTAAAGCATAAGAATCGTTCGCGTCAGTAATTTGACCCAGTTCACTTTTTCTTTTCACTTTCGCACAACCAATCATATAAAACTCCTGTCCTCGCTGTCCAAGCTCACATAACATTCTATTCAGCGGTGTTACGCCACAAAACATACTTTTACAGTTCCCACTCCTCGGCTCCCCAGAGGCACATCCCGTGTAGCAGAGGAACGACAGTCCTGCTCGGGGGCTTCAAGCTGGAGAGAGGGATTTAAGGGGAGGTGGAGGGTGTTTGATTTGCATTGTTTTAGGATTCAGAGCCCCCAACGTGTGTAGTTCCTTCTGAATATTTCATTGCACACACAATTAAGATCAAAGCCAAGTCATGTGTCGTGTTGCTTATCACTCAGAGGAGGAAAGGTTTAAATTTTCTCCCTCGGTTGCTTTTCTCAGTGGAACTTCTCAAATGCAAACAGAAGTGTTTTGGAAGAAAAACAGACGAAAAAGGGTTAAGAAATTAAAAAAACTGCGTCTTAAAATGTATTTACTGATTGTCTTTTTTTCCATCTTTCTAACATTTTTCCCAATAGTCTTTATTTTTTTTGTAATGGGGCAGAACATAAATATGGAAAGTACTTTGTCATGATTTACCTCGATAATGTCACAAAAATATACATCCAAAGAAAAAGCAGCGCCAAAAATAGAAAAAAGACTCACCGATCACTTTAGGTGCGCCTGTTCAGCTGCTTTTAAACACAAATATTAAATCAGTCAGTCACACGACAGCAGCTCAGGCATGTAGACGTGGGCAAGGTGACCTGCTGAAGTTCGAACCGAGCATCAGAATGCGGAAGAAAGGCGATTTAACTGACCCGCATGGTGTTTGGTGCCAAATTGGGTTGTTCGGTATTTCAGAAATTCCTGATCTACTGGGATTGTCCCACACTACCATCTCTTGGGTTTACAGAGAATGGTCATTAAAAGAGAAAATATCGAGTGAGCAGCAGCTCTCTCTGCGAAAATGGCAGAGGTCAGAGGAGAAAGGCCATACTGCTTCAAGCTGATAGGATGGCAACAGTAACTCAAATAACCTCTAACTACACTGCTTTCCAAATTATTATGCTAATGATATTTTTCTCTGATTTTCCTAAATAGTCTATTCAAATGACGGTCAGCATAATTTTCGACTCATCAACCATTAGAGTGTAATTCATATGTTACTGTTTTATGCCGATAGCAGCCAATGACGCAGAGGTATTCCTTGCAGCATGAGATTGCATGCATTGTCTTGCATGAAGATGATTTTGTTGCGGAAAGCACGGTTCTTCTTTTTGTACCATGGAAGAAAGTGGTCAGTCAGAAACTCCACATACTTTGCAGAGGTCATTTTCACAGCTTCAGGGACCGTAAAGGGGCTGACCAGCTCTCTCTCCCCATGATTCCGGCAAAACAAGACTCCACCACCTCCTTGCTGACGTCGCAGCCTTGTTGGGACACGGTGGCCGTCCACCAACCATCCACCACTCCATCCATCTGGACCATCCAGGGTTGCACAACACTCATCAGTGAACAAGACTGTTTGAAAATTAGTCTTCATGTAGTTCTGGGCCCACTGCAGCCGTTTCTGCTCGTGAGCATTGGTTAGGGGTGGCCAAATAGAAGGTTTATGCATAACTGCAAGTTTCTGGAGGATCTTACACCTTGATGTTTCCGTGGGCTCACCTGGAAAACTAATTATCATAGGTGCCCGAGATTGATTTCAGTGATCTAAAGAGCCCCTGAGACACAATGCCATCCACGAGTTTGATTGAAAAACAACATATTTAATCATTACGACACTTAAATATTATTTGCATAATAATTTGGAACGTGGTGTACAACCACGGTATGCAGGAGAGCATCTCTGCTGTATAAAGAACAGCACAATGAGCCTTGAACGAGATAGACTATAGCAGCAGAAGACCACAGAAGGTGCCACTCCTGTTAGCTAAGAACAGTCTCCAGTTCACACGGGCTCACCAAAGTCTGAACAGCAGAAAACTGGAAAAACACTTCCTGATCTGATGAGTCTTAGGTCCTGGTCGGGAGGGTCACAATTTGGCATAAACACCATGAAAGCATGCCTCTATCCTGCCTTTTATCAGTGGTTGAGGCTGTTGGTGGCTTTGGGACTCTCATTACCAGTTGAGCATTGTTTAAACACTACAGCCTAGTATTGTTATTGAGCATCTCGTTATGATCAGCGTATTATGGCTGATTTCAACAGGATATGTCACAAAGCTCAGATAGTCTCGAGCATTACGGTTTCTTGAACCATGACACTGAGGTCACTGCAGTCATCAGATCCCAGTACAGTTGAGCACCTTTGGGATGTGGTGGAATGGGAGATTCGCCTCATGGAGGCGCAGCTCACAAATCTGCAGCGACTGTAACCCTAACCCCTGAGAGTTCAATACGGACCAAAATCTCCAGAACCTTGTTGAATCTGTGCCATTAAGAATTAAGGCAGTTCTGAAGGCAAACGGGAATAGTGGGTGTATTTTAGTGCGCAAATCAACCTGAATAGCGAAACATTTTTTACATATGAGAAATGACTCACCTCGCTTCATGTTAACAAAGCAGTGCAAAAAAAAGTACTGTTGTTGAAAGCTGATGAGTCAGCTATTGTGACTTTGAAATAAATCTTAATATTTAAAGAAATCAAATCAGGCTCTAAAATATACATTTTCCAGTTTGCACTTAATACCATAAAAGGGCAGAAAATCTATTTACAGCTTTGCTGGAAGCTATAATTGTCTTCAGTATTGATGGATGACTCTGCACTTTATCTCCACCTCCCCTGATTTGATAAAACCCGGACAATGGGAGACGTTGTGCACCTACTTTTGTTTACCTACGTTGTGTAACCGAGTGAGTGTGCATGAACGATGTCCATGTGATTGTAGGATACATGATACTTATCAAAGGAGGAACACATTTACTCCTGATAAGCATCACGGGGAATGACTTGATATTATTGCGAGGTAATCTTTTGCCTTCATTATTTTTCCATCTCATTTAACTTCCATCTCAGATTGACATTGGTACCAGCTGCGTGGTATTTTTCTGGATATAACTGGTATGAAAATGTTGAATTTTCATCTCTGTTTTGGTTCTTTTTTTCATTTTCGTGTTTCGCTAGAAGTCAAACAAACACCATTCCAGTCATAAAACAAAATGTAATAAAGTCCATATTAAAATAAACAACATGAAGAGTATCATAAAATCCAATAGCACTGGCTGATAACATCTCAGCATATTACACCGCTGATGGGTTATTACATTATGGACTGGGTATTCAGTTTTTGCTGGATTATACGGAAGATTTTTCTTAGTGCTGTTCATCCTATTAGCCAGAATCGCCTGTGCCATCTGCAGGGAAATGCTTCCCATCACAGGAAGGATTTTCTCCTGCTTAAAATAAAAATTACCCATGTGCTATATGTAGGAATCATTTTAAAGGATTTATGTCTTCAGCAGGATCCAGTGGGAAACAGGGAGGAGTAAGGAGTGGTGAGCTAACACACTTTTGGTTCTGAGCCTTTTCTTACAGCATTTGCTGTTGAAGCCAAGTGTCTACAGAATGACACCAGCCTTATCCTTTAATAATGAAACAACACCAGTCTCCATTGTAATAAGACACTTGTTGCTTTTAAAGTTACATAACGGAAACAGCCAGCCCAGAGTCCTCGTTATGAAACCTATTCTCCCTCTATGTTGTTTTTGTGCGTCTCTTTTCTCCCCTTTGCCACTTAACTGGCCAGGCCTGTTTGTCCAGTGTCGGATATCAGCCTGAAAGCAGGCCAAAACAGGGTCTGATTTCCTGCCGTTTCGTCTTCGTATATAAATATATTAGAATTTAGCTGTACTTTCAAACTGATACTTGGATGATGGCGGGGGATCAGTGAGCCGTAGTTGCAAGAATTTAACTGACTTTGAGTGGAAAGTATGCAACTTATGATTGGCATGTGCTAATTAGCATACATATAATGCTGTGTCGTATTCTTTTTTGCGTTTGCGTCTCCTTTGTTTAGTTCTCACACACACTGTGTTTTATGAAAGCCAAATTCCAAATAACGATGGATCTCATTTTCATGCTGTTCTGTTATCACATTAACACGAACAAACAAAATAATGACCTAAATATGCAAACAACAAAAATGAAAGGCAACATGTTAACCAGCAGCTGCTTCTCTGTACTGCTAAAATCCTGGTTTTGAAATACTTTGGGTATTGTGCTGTGTTTTGGGCTACATTGACTCAAAAACAGATTTGACCTGTGTTACAAGAACGTTGGGTTGACTATGATGTAGACAGTAGATAATGCTACTGGGGAAAACAGCAAACTTATTGCGATCTTGTTGCCTTTGAAATAGTTGCCTTGAAGATGAGAACCAGGTCGGCGGTCCCCATCTTGCAGTCAGCTGGCGTCTCCTGAGGAGCTTTGGTGCATCAAGACGGTGATAAAATGACAATATGACAGTGATAGCTCAGATAAAGTGTCAAAAATGGCAAATCTGTCTACATGCACAGATATAGAAATTTAACAGAAATGCACATAAACTGCTTACGTTCATAGTCCAGTCAGAGCATCACAGTTTTGAACACTAATCCTGAAATTCCCCCACAAATAAGGACATAGATGCTGCAGGAAGCTGACTTAACTGCAAAATGACATAGTTGCTCAGCAACCTTGCTTCTGTATAGGAATATAAGCAGAAAACAAGCAGCTGAGTCGAGTCCTCTGTTGCAGAGAGCTCATTGGATCAGTTTACTGTCTACACCAAAATTAAAAACGTATTCTGGTCTATTCATAACACTTATCTTAAAAGCTTTGTTGTTTTTAAATCTTTGGTTTGTGTTATTTCCATGTTTAACAGCGCTGGCAACACCCGCGAAACACTATTCTGGTGAAGACAGCAGACTTAAATTGTGGCAGCTATTTTGTGATCATGACGGCACCGGTGGTGATAACGAGGAAGGATAATGATAATGACGAAGATGAGGAAGATGATCTCAGCGCTGTTTGATGTGACAGTAGTAATGGAGGAGGATGGTAATAAGTAAGCGGTTGCGATAATGAGCCGTTGAAGGCCGGGAGCTAAACCGAGAGCTAAAGGTTGTTTGTTGTTTGTTGCTGTGACGCACGTCACCTTTTCACGCCAAGGTCTCGACTTCAGCGGGCAAGCGAGCGGATAAACGGGTGTGTGTTTGTTACTATGCTAAACACAGAGATGTTTTGGAGAAATTGTGGCGTCCGTGTGTGAGATCTACTGTAAATGCTGTCTTGTTTTTTTTCGCCTATTATTCGGGCGTGGTTCCTGCAGTCGTGATGGCGTGTGTGCGATTTCTTTTGTGTCTTTTCATGTGTTTGTTAGCTCTTGCAGCGTCCCAATGCTTTAAGTGGGCCTGCGTGTGTTTATTAGTCTTTATTGGTTCCCAGTGGGTTGAGCAGAGTTGCTGACCCCATTTCCTGCTGTTGTTGACAGACAGACATTTGGTCCCCAGGCTCCAGAGACTAGACACTGCCTGGAGGAGCGTCGTGTCACTGCTGGCCACAACTGCATTGTTTCAGTAGACTTTTTTTTTTTTTTTATATTCGTCATACTGTGATTCAGTCTTTTTGGACAATGAGGTCAGGACCTGTCTGTAAGGACTTCCTCGTAATTCATGTTGGCATAAGGAGTGCACTTTCTCACAGAGCACATTGAGTTTTCACAGATATGAACGTGCAGCTTTCACAAGGACTTCAGAGTCACCGGGTACAGTGTAACACTAAAAGAGAGTCGAGGATAGAGCATGGATAACAAACCAAACTTGAATTTTGGTAGTTATCTGATTCTGTGTGACAACCAGTGACATCGACACAACATGTGACATTAGTTATTATTGCTTCCAGGCCGCACAAGTAAAACTCTCCGCGCATGCATCTTCTTTTTGGTTGCAGGTCGCTGCCGGAGTCGACAGGTGGTCTGTCCAACAACGGGCAGGAGAGGGAAGGTGATACTCGGCCTCCTCCCACCCAGCTCTACAGCTGCTATGACCTGGATGACCTGGATGTTGCCTGGCTACAGATAGTCAACCAAGAGTTCAGACAGATGGGTAAGCACTGCATTATTGATAATAATGGTCTGAAAACACTGAGGAGAATCTCACTTAACCTGTGTAAATGTAGGGCCCTTCTGCTCCGCTGGCGTAGCGTCACAAGAGTTTCCAAAGGCTGTAAACACGGTCGTAAAGGATGAAGCGCTGAAAATGATGTGTTTTGACTTGGTTTTCGTCTGCGTGTTGACCTCTATGAAGTGACTCACCCCGATGTGTCATAAATGATGTGTTTTCACTTCACGGGAATTGCGAGCTGTGTAGTGTGTGAATTTCATTCCCCCTGTAGGCCTCAAGCTAAATATCAGAGACTCTGCCCAGTGTTTTATAAGCTTGACGGGCCAGCGTGGGTGGCGAGTCTTTAGTTTGTTTTAAAGACATATAGGTAATCAGTTAGGTGGTTAATATCTTAGTTTTTGTATAAAAAAACAGTTCAAATTAAATATGAAGTAATTGAAAGTGTTTTTGCATTATTTATCCAGCTAATTACTCCTAAAAAACTGACATACTTAAAATTAGCAAGGGCATCTTTAATGCTCAAAGCTGCCGAGGTCTGCACAGTGACAGAACCAGCTGCATTAAGAGGCAGTTTGGACTTTTCATTTACTGACTTCAGGATTTAAGAGTCCCTTTTAGTTATTTTAGTTGATTTATTACTACATTCAGCTCATATGAAGGGCTCTCCTGAGGAATGAGACTGGCAGCTTGTGTTTTTTAAATAAAAAAATTAATCAGCTAAAGAGGTGCCTTACCATTTTCTTTTCATTTCACAGGTGGGTCTGTGTTTTTTCTTTTCCAGTATCACCCATTTATAGTCTCAGAACCTTTATCTTTTATGTTCCAGCAAACACCAGCCTTTCCTTTCATTTTTTTAAATTGAAAAATCACTCTATTAAAAAAAAAACCATAAAAAGCCTTAAAATTAGGTTTTCTGAAACTTGCAGATGCTGTGAATATTTTGTAGTGTTGCTGTGTTGCCTCTTTTCTTTTTTCCATTCTCATTATTCCTTCCCTTTCGCTTCCTTTTTTTCAGCTTCTTTCTCTCCTCTCTGCTTTTCTACATCCCCCATTTTGCCATGGTGACAAATGCTGACCCCGAGCATCTCTCTCATCTCTGCCACTTTACTCAATATCTGATCGGCTCCTTTCAGATAAAGCATAGTAATTGTGTCTATAAATCCCCGCTGGGGTTTCAGGCTTTATTTCTGCTGCACATTCACTTTAAATCAAACTCGGACGTGCGCGCGCACACACACACGTACTGGCAGAAGCTTCTCATAACCTTCGACGCTAAACAAAACAAACAGACGGCTGATTGGTTCTGCTGGGTGAGGCTGCCGAATCATGATGGGATTATTCAGCGTTTTCTGTCTCAGTGCTGCACATCCTATTTAGATTTATCTCTGTATTTTTGTTTGCGTTCACAATATGCTCTTGGAGACCAAATGTTGATCCTGGACATGCTGCAATCACTGATTATTTTAGGACTTTTGTTCGATGGCGTTGCATTATTCAGCTTTAGGGCTGTCAAAATTGGCAAAAAATTTCAAATATGCATTTAAAGACCAGAACAGGTACAGCCAATTCAGATACTGCACACTGTTACGGAATTATTCAAGGCCCAAATTGAACTCCTGCAGGGTCAGGTTGCACAATGTACAACTGCACAACGTAACACTAAGCACAAAAATAGACTGATAGGCTTGGTACTACTAAAGAAGAGTAACAAAGCAAAGAAACTTGGTAAATGTTAAGCCCTAACAATGTTTGCCTTCATCGGCTCCATGTTAAATCCAGAATTGAATTTAAAATCCCTACATGCAAAGACTTGTATAATCAGACTTTGTCATATTTTAAAAACCTCCTAGTACCAGATTATCCCAGTAGAGCACTTTACTCCCCAACTGCAGACTTTCTTAATCATTCTTGAAGTACAATGGGGGGCACACCCTTCAGTTTCCAGCACCCAGTTTGGGTTCAGAACACAAACACAATCTCTGATTTTAAAATTAGGCTTAAAACTTTACATTTCTTCCTGAAACGTAGAATTACTGCTGGATGAGGTGACCGTTAAACATCTCTTAGTTATTCAGCACATCAGGCATGATGCGCTGACCACTTCTCCACGCCCCACGCGTTTATACCGCAATACTGCTTTTCATAAAACTTTCTTGTAGTTTCTGTTTTGTCCCGTCTCCCTTTGTGCTACTTTCTCTTTTCTCTTCCTCGGCACCCTCCAGTCCACCGGGACGATCAGTCTTGGTTTTGTTCTTCGGCCATCATATTTGATGTAGGTCCAGGATCAACATTGCAAGTGACCAGTCACATTGTTGTGATGCTACCTGGAAACACAATCACACGCCTAAACCCTGCTAGCAATCACACCTTAACCCCTAATACTTTTTTATTTTTTCTGAATAAATAGGGGTGGATTTTAACCACATTGCAAAAGTATGACATCACAACAATGCGATTGATCAGATGCACCAACCGGTCACGTAATGTGGCTGCCCCTCCCTGAGCCCAGTTCTGCCGAAAGGTTCTTAGTGTTAAAAGGGAGTTCTTCCTCCCCACTGTTGCCAACTGCTTGTTCATCGGGGATTATCTGATGGTTTGGGTTTTCTCTCTATTGTGTAGTTGTTACCTTACAATATAAAGATCCTTGAGGCAACTGTGAATTGGCGCCATATAAATAAAATAGAATTCAATTGATAGTTTCCAGTTATCTTTCCTAATCACACCAGGCTAAATCATTCATTTCTTTCTCTGTCTTTTGCTCCCTCTCTTTCTCTTGGTTTGCACGAGCAGCAGTGTATCTTAAGTGTGAAGCTACACGAGTTGCACCAGCCTGTGCTGACTTTGCCACACAGTACATGTGCTATTACAAGCGGACAACCTGGAACCTAACAACTTTTCTTGTGGATATCCAGCTTTGTGCTGCTGGGACACAGGCAGCTTTTGGCTTGTGCTTTTTGTTTTTTTCCACACAATCAAATGTA
>VOQK01043229.1:9634-50172 GCA_015052645.1 Benitochromis conjunctus | reverse complement strand
GATATTTTCAGGTGAGAATGTAGCTGTGTAAACTTCAAATATCTGCTCGATTTATTAAGACATCACATATTTGCAAAAGTGCTCCGACGTTTTCGGAGACGTCTGTTACCCACCAGCTCGATCGCTGAGCAGGTGGTCAAGGCTCACTAGAGCCGGCGAGAACAGCGGACACCCCCCACAGTCTTTTGCTACTCAGGTTATGATATATAAGTCACTTAGATCACTTAAAAATGCCACAAACAGCTTTAAAAGTAAGAAACCAAATCTTGGAAACAGTTCTAAAACTAATGGACAGCCAGCGTAGAGTCAGTAAAATAACTGTAATATTTTAGGCACTTTCATTAGTTCCTGAAAAAAGTCTTATTGCTGCATTTTGAGTGATTTGAAGTCTATTGATCGATTTCTGGTTAACAGCTTTTAAAAGAGCTTTACAGTCATCTGTCCAAGAGGAAATAAAAGCATGAATGATAGTCTGAGGGGTGCCAAAACTCAGTGTGGATTATACCGACCCTCAGGTGGTAGTACCAGGATCGGATGACCTTATTTATATGTTTCTCAAAAATGCTCGTCTGGTTGTCATCGTCGCCCTCTTCTTCCTCCTCCTGCCTGGTCTCTTTAGGGATCATCTGCCTCTGTCTCACCCTGTCACATCAACCGTTCACCACGTCCATGAACCTTCTCTGTGCTCTTCCTCCATTTTGTCTGGACCAATGATAAAAATTTCTGGGTTTTTTTCTTAGTTTACTTTCAAATTGCCCTACTCACTCATTTCAGTTGCTAAATGAGCTTGGTCTTGGGCTGGAACGCTAAATTAAACATGACCTTCTCCTAACCTCCACTGCAAAATCGTCAGACAACTGGCAGATTCTAGCCCAGATCCTTCCTGTTGTGGGGGCTCATTGTTTATCACTGCACCACTATGGCACCCTGGTATGTGGGATTCATTCGCAAACAGTGCATATGAGCATTTCACACACAAATCCAGGATTCATCAAGATATTTTTAACCAGATTTCCAAATTGAAATGACAAATGACACATTTTTAATCCCAGTCGTCATTTACATTTTTCTCAAACAGTTTTCTAAAAATGTGGAAACTGGAAAAGCAAAGCAGATTTCAATACAAGCATCAAACATTTCATGCACGGTAGTGATCAAACCTCGATTTAAATGCTTGCCACAGTGTGAGCTGTGGTCCTGTGGTGAGCCCTGAAGGAGCCCCCGGTCTGCTGCAAGACGGGATTTACAATAAAACACAAACAGCTTTTGACTTTTTGTCAACTATAAAGTTACTTTCAAATATTTTTAATCAGAAGATTACATAAAAATGTTTTTGGCTATTAAAGCAAAACCTGGAATTTAAGTTGAATTATTATTCATTAATCTTAATTCATGTGACACCTTTCATCTTATTCTGATGTGTTTATCGCTTTATTACATTTTATTAAACAGCGGCTGCATATGATCTGCTACACTTCCAGTTTTCAACCAGATTTAAGCAGATGCTACCCTGGACTGGTTTTGCACCAGTTAGATGTTCGCTGGTCCCCTAATCAATCATAAATTGCTCAGCAGGCACATGTAGTTCATGGTTGAAATTAGGATGAATTCATATGTTTGTAATGGCCTCAAAACTGCAAGTTTTCCCCGAGAAAACAATGTGAATGGATGTCGGGTGGTTGGTGTGTTCATGCATTTTACTGTTTAAATAATAAAACCTCGGTGGACGTCTGTCGATATCCCGTCGTAGGTGCGAGACAGAAGAGAGGAACACCAGGCGTCTGGAGCAACAGGTAGCTCTGCTCAGGGAGACGAAGAGGACGGCAGACGACAGCAGCATGACGCTGCATGCAGAGGTTCACCGCTCCATGACAGAGCTGCAGGAGATGCACCGCGAGTTTGAGGTCATTAAATGTGCTTCTTCTCTCTTACCATCCATTTGTCTCTTTAACTTTGCTCTTTTTTCTGTCCACCCTCCTGTGCCTTTCCATCTGCATGCACAGTAGAAACTAGCTCATCCCTATAAAAGGTTCAAAAACTTCGGCGAGAACATTTAGGGTCCCCGGAGGCTGGAAAACTCAGTAACTGTGAGACAGAGCAAAGAAGAGAGAGGAAATTACAGCACCTGCATGTTTGGAGGAATGAGTTGACATTTTCTTGTAGGTGCTGGATTCAAACTGTCATAAGGGTTGGTTTCTGCTCTCTTTTCCAGCCCCTACAAGTCTAAAACCAGTTTTCACACATTTCCACTGCAAAAAGATTGTGGTGCCAAAAAGCTGCCATGGGCATAGAACAAACTTCAGGCCGTTGAAGCCTTTATTGTCAGTGGCTTTGGAGGGGGCCAAAATAAATTAGCCATAATTCGCAGCTGCAGATTTTGTCAGCCGTGAGTTTCTTTTAGCGGGTGTGTTTTAAACCTGTCATAATGTGGACTGGTTCTCATGATGCACCAGCGCATGACTAGCACAGCATCAGTGGAAAAGAGGTACATGATGAGGCACATTTTCAAGGGACTCTGTTGTCTATTAAGTGCATCTGCTGTCTCGATCCCTCCCGTTAAAAACAGGATAAAACTTTTTCCACACAATCTTTTTCCCCCCTGTACTCTGACCTCCACAGTGGGAGTCATGTTCGTTCAGCAGTGCTTTGTCTAAAAGATGTGCTCCTCTCGTGAACGCTACATGACCCTTAACTGGTGCTGATATATAAAATGTGTATAATATTCCTATTTAGATCTCTAATTATAGGAATACTTGTTATAATGACAGGTAAATTATAAGTGATCGGTTCCAACCTCGACATAATAGTCCTGTAATGACTGGGTGTGCGTGAGCGCTTGTTCCTCCTTGTGTGAGAAACACTTCACCGTGACCTCGTCCTTCCCTCCTCCATCTTTACTTTCCTCCCTCCTTATGTTCATTTTCTCATTCCTGCTGACTAATACTCCCCTCCCTCACTTTCAGGATCCTTTCCTGGACACACATATGCACAGATGTGGTATTGATACCTGCTTAGTCTTTCTCTCCTTATCTCTCCACATGTGTTCCCACTCTTTTTCTCCTTTTTCATTCACAATTTATTTTTATCCAACTCTCATCTCTCTTTTTGTCTCTACTGTATTTCTTACCATCCCTCATCCTCTCTGCTCCATCTCTCTCTGCTCCCCCACCCCCTCTCTCTCCCTCCCCCCCTCTTGCTCCCTCTGGTTGGCTGTTTTGCAGGCAGCCCGGGCTCTGCAGCTGCAGCGGGCCAGCTCCTGTGATGTTCTGTTAGCGACGGCCACGGCAGCAGCAGCAGCAGCAGCAGCAGGAGGAGGAAGGGAGGAGGAGGATGGCACAGGGATGGAGCTCACCCAGCTCCTCGACCGAATCAGAGCGCAGTGCGAACAGAGCAGACTCCCCAGCCTGGGAGAGAGACACCCTGGCCCCGGCACCATCTCAAATCCAGCCTCCGGCTTGGTCGGGCCTCCTCGTGCTGGAGCTGGAGCAGCAGCAGCATCCAGAACACACAGAGGAGCCCTCAGTGAGGTACGCATCCACTCTTGAACAATCTTCACTTGTCATTTTGTTTTCTGAGCACAATGGCCCGGATCTGTGCCAGTCCGACACACCCTCAGGACCAACTCCAGGCTGTCCCACAGACTGGGTGATGTATGTGCCCCACTGGAGTCACAGGGTTGATGTGGCATTTGTTGACTGGGGTAAAAAGCTTGAAACCTCTCCTTCCTTGCTATATGGCCTGTTTGTGTGCAGATTTGAGTGTTAGTGTCCTTTCTCTCTTTATCTAAACACAGTAGTGGCGGTCTGTGTGAATGATCCCTCACCTTCATTAAATATTTACAACCCAAAATACAACCTAAGCATCCTCATCCTGTGTCTAGTAATAGCAGCTTTGTTATGTTTTGACGTTTCCACTCTTATTTTAGCTCAGCTGGCCTCTTTTCTGGGAAAAACCACAGTCCAGAAGTCGTTTATTATTCCACGGCACCCTGACTTTGGTCTGACAGCAACAATAAAGTGCCTTCGCCAAGGGCTGAGAGCGACCACGGCACTAAATCAGGGCAGGTTTTATTAAATGCTGCTGTTTACATCAGACCCACTAACAGCAGCACAATGCTGCAGTCAAGAGCCGACAACATGGCCATAAAAATCGAGATTTTAGATTCAAAGACAGCGTTTCGTGTGTCTCAGAGGAATGTTCTTCCCAAAATCAAATTCATCTATTTTTCCTCTAATCTGTAGGAATTAAGGCAAAGAACATTTGCGTAGCTAAAATGAATTGTTTTGTGGGGGTCATGAACAGTTAATATACTTTAATTGATTTATCAATGGGTGGACGATTGTTAGCTTTTATTCTTGTTGTCATGTTATGTGTGGGCGTGGACCCCTGAATGCAGACTAACACACGGGCAGGTGGAAAACTCAAAGCATACCTTTAATGAGGACGTGTAGACAGTCCAAGGAAAACAAAGTCCAAAAGATAACTAAATCCAGGAGTTTGGGGAAAACACAGAAGCAGGAAAAAACATTCCAACCAGGAAACAGGACAGGAAGGAATAACACACGCACCAACAAAGGACAAAGGACTCACTGGGCTTCTACACACACACTGAGGGATAATGGGAATTGGACACAGCTGTAGGAAGCACAACAAACGGGGAAGATGAGACGAGGGCGAGTAAACTGAACGCAAGGCGCAAGGACAGACGACTTATCAAAATAAAATAGGAAGTGAAATAAAGCCGAATGGGGAAACAGACACAAAGGAACCTAATGGAGGGGAATTGACACAAAAGTGTGAAACTAAACTCTAAACAACCAAAAACTAAGAATGAAACTAAACTAAAAAATAAATTTAAAAAACTATACAACGAAAAACTATAACCAGGAACTAAGGAACAAAGGAAAACACCAAGCCAATGACAAGGCAAGCAAAGAATCAGCAGAAGACATTCAAATAAAACAAAACTAGAAAGTCTATAAACTTTAGACACTGTGACCACGACACCCATCTGCACAACATGAGGAGCCTCCGTCTAGTATAATCACATAGCTTAGTTGGTTTTTCAGTCTCTGAAAACAACTACACTACCTGGTTACTAAAGTCATATCCTGGTGAGCTGCAGCATGCCGGATGGATGATGGCCTCGGTTTCAGATTGGGACAAACTGGACAAAGATGAGGACAAAGATGCTTTTAGCTGGATACCGTGTAAGATTATACAGAGCAACCTTATTGTCCCTGGGAACATTTACAATGTTTACCTTATGAAATGTCAAAGTCTGAGTGCAAAACAGACTAAAGAATCCAAACCTGCATCCATGCATGACTTCTGTCATCACGTTCGATGATAGTAAAGCTCTTTAAGCTTTAAGGCGCCGAGTGGAGTTCTGTCTAAACAAACAAAAGCCCGGTTTATATTTAGATTTTTAAAAAGCAGCGGATGCAATTCAAGCTTTATATAACTGTAATAATGTCGAGATGATGTCATTTTCAATCCTACGCTTTTCTTGCTACTGGAAACGAAGACGAGGAGACTTTACATATGAAAGGGAAATGTGGTGCGCTGATGTATCACGGCATGCAAGCGTGAAGTCTGAACAGGCAACAAACATTATTATAAGCACATTGAAAACATAACAGAATGAAAAGAAAAGCAAAACACAGAAATAAGAGCAATACAGTAAATAAGATTTTTGTAAAATGTACCATATATGAAAGCAGATCAAACACAAATATTTACCCAAGCACATCTCAACAGTATATAAAGCACACATTGAAATGAGCTGTTTGCAACAATAATATTAAGCCAGTAATATAATACACATAAGAACAGATTTCAGCGTCAACATGCTCCACATATAACTGCCTCATTAATAATTCACTGATATGTTCTTATGTAACATAATGTAACACCAACTCTTCTGTAAGTGAGTAACTGAGTATTTATTTGGATTTTACTTCCAGTACTTATCTTCTGTTGGATATTGTGCTCGTTTCAAGTGGATGCTCATATCAAACATGGCCAAAGTTTCAAATAAAAAGCTATGTATATGTAAGTAATCCCTTTGAAGCCCTTTTTTAAAACTATTTTGGATTTCAGAGGGAGGGGTTATTCCTAATATGCTCATCTCAGGCAGACGGAGGAATAACCATACAGATATTTTCAACCATGCAAATCTATAGAAAACAGGAGTAAATCCACCGTCAGGTCAGGTCTTGTTTGCTGCTTATCATCGACGATCTGCCGATTTCAGCTAATGTTGGCCTAAATCAATTCTAAATGTCTCCTTGATTAAAGATCATTTTTTATTTGTTGCAACAGATAAATGGAGTCGGTGAAGTAACAAATTATACAGGAAGTATCTCGCGTAACTTTGTTTTATCTGTCAAAATATTGTATATATATAATATAAGTGCTGAGACAGCTTCATCGCTCTGCTGCGTTTTAACGGGGCGAGGACGAAGGGTGTGAAGCGCCTAACAGCTGTACAGTGTGTGGACAGCTGTGTGTACACGCTGTCTGCTCCGCCGTCTGTTTACCTTGCTCTGAAACACACATCACCAGCAGCACCACCTGTAGCTGCTTCACCTTTTTGATCTCTGACAGTAGCAATGGGGAAAAAGTACTTACTCATAAGCTGTGTGTGTGTGTCATTGCGTGAGGAGGCTGCTTGTCCTCTGTTTTGTTTACATAGTACAGATATTAAACCCAAGAATTACATCAACACAAATATGAAACCGCTTGTGTTTGTTCTATAAGTGGGGGAAAAAAGTGTTTGGTTAAGAGGCTGGTGGTGGTGGTGGTGGTGTTGGGATTCACACCTCTTTAAACATCTGGCCCCCCTCTCATCATGCAGGAGGAGGCAGCATGGGCGCAGGTAAGCCTCGGCGGCGCCGCACTGAGGGAGGCACGGGCCGAGCTAGCCGAGGCCAGGAAGCAGTGGCACTCGCTGCAAGTGGAGATTGAGACCCTACATGCTGTGGTAAGAAAACACACATAGCTCCAGTTATCTTTCACACTGTTAACGCTGCTTCCACAGCACACGGCAGATTGCCTGTGATAAGACAACAATAACAAGAGAAAAACTGTCTTTGAGTAATGTTTCAACTTATCAACTAAAGGGTGTGTTAACATTTCATCTGTGCCAACGTATACAAAAGGCTTCTATCTTTCAATCACAGCTTCTCCCTCAAGATACTTTATCACTATTTTTTCACTTTCAGAGCTGCTTTCATAAACATTGTATAACTGATCCCATAACTGCAAAAAACCAGAATATGTCGTCAATATAAAAACACCTCATTCAGTTCAATTTCAGTTCAGTTTTATTGAATTCCCAGCAAAAAAAAGCCCTCAACATCAGACAAACCCCTGTAAGCTGTAAGTTGGCAATGGTGGGAAGGAACAAGTCATTTTTAACAGGAAGAAACCTCCAATAGAACGAGGCTTAGGGAGGAAGAGCAGCCTACCATGGACAGTTTGGAGGTGAGGAGAAGGAGAAGACCAGAACAACACAAAGCAGGCATGAAACCACAGGAGAAACGAGTGAAGAACAAATCCTCATTGCATCATTGGTAGTCACCTGATCCAGCCCTAACTACTAAGCCTTGTTAATTTAATGCATTAACACACTAGTTAACAAAATTAACCCTTTCATATGCCCACAGAGCAGCGTAACATTTCCTCTTCTATGCCCAATGCTTTCGAGAAGCACCCAGTTATTAAGAGTCATGACTTTAATTTCACCGGTTTATGATAAATTAAAAAGCTGCACAGAATCACCCTTAAATTTAAAAATGCTCAAAGAGTTTACGCTCATCATTCACACCTACATCTGCAGAGATCGGGCTCTGAGCGCTAAAGCCTTTCGTTTTATTGTTGATGTTAAAGGTTAAAAATCTTGATATTTTAGATGAATTTGTGAAATTGTTTAGTTTAATATGTTTTTGTATTCACCTCATTCCTTTTTAAGAAAACAAAGACCATCAACTCATGATCCTAATAGCTTCTTTTAGTTGTTTTTTACTTTCTGGTATCCAGGAGAAAGGCCTGGAGACCTCCCTCCAGCACACCCAGAGGCTGTACTCCAGCCAGCTGCAGGACCTTTCCCAGGTGATCGCTGGGCTGGAGAGCGAGCTCGAGCAGGTGAGGAGCGGGTTGGCCACCCAGCGCCAGCGCCACAGCCAGCTTCTCAACACCAAAATGAGGCTGGAGAGAGAGATCGCCACTTATCGCCGTCTGCTGGAGCGCGAAGAGGGAAGGTGAGCGCGAGACGGAGATAAAGGGAGAGGAATCTTGAAAGGAAACAGGAACGTTAACTGAGCTGGAATTTTGTGGTTTTACAGTTCTTCCTCGTCTTTACAATTGAATCAAATGTCTTCCTTGAGAAAAAGAAAAGTATGACAAACTTGGCACGCACTTTAGTGCCATGAGCAAGTTTGAAGCGTCTTTGTCAGAACTAATGCACAAAGTAAACAAAATTACTTCTTGATTATTTTCTTTAACTTGAGCTGTCAAACTTTTATGAGTTGGCACTTTCAAGTCTTAACCATTATCTTTTGGATTATGTTGAATTTACCTGAATAAAAATTTTAAATCCACAATAATTGCAAGGTGAGACATACTCAGGCCCTGCTGTCCGCCCACACAACATAGTGACACATAAACGCATTTCTATTAAACTGAAGTGAAGATGACAAACTCTCCGATTTATAGCCTGAAAATCCAGCTGTGTCTTTAATTACATGAGCTGACAGAATCCAGACAGCAGAGATGTCTTTGTCTGGCTTTTTCTGCAAGCGCCGAGCTGTTTTATAGGGTAGTATTCACTTCTTCTGACATGGCCTTTAATTACCTCCTTCCATTTGGACGATGGATCCTTCTACGATGCTTCAACACCTTTGCTGCATCACCCACACTGTTACCGTTTTATAGCTAGGAGACATCAATTTGACTTTATGCCACATAGGTTACGGGCAGAGTGGAGTGCTGCCTTTGATTTGTCTCATCTCTTTAGATTAATGCCACTGATGCAAGGAGGGGCGGGACACGGTATATGAAATTTCTATTGTTTAGTCATATTTAAAAAGGGTGGCACTGAGTGGGCAGGATAAAACACAATAAAACATCAAAAAAGAAGCGAGCAGATGCATTAAAAACAAGTCTCACTGAAGCTTCGGCACATAAAACCGCTGAGGTTTCTGAAACGGGTCTTTACCAAATAAAAAGCACAAAAGATGATTCTGAAAGATCCACAATCATCTTTAAAAGGTTGAGGGTCATGTTCAGTCCAGAGAATGCGGTGCTATTGGCTTTTGCACCAAACGGTGTTAATATAGTAGATGAATTGTTAAACAACAATACCTAAAGTCCTGCTCGTGTTTCAGTGAGGTTGTAGGACACATTGCACTGCATCATTCGGCTCCAGCTGCTCTCACAACCTGAACACAGGTCTTTCCAACTCACTGTTAGCATGCTAGCATCTGCTAACGTTCACAAGTATGCAAAACACAAAGCAAACCTTTAAAACGATAGCGCAACATTACCAACAGTAATGCCAGAAAGGTCGTTCTGCTGATAATAGTTCCCAAATTTCTAGAAACTGTGGCTCAGTTACTCAAAACTCTGAATACAGGCTGCTTTGTCAAAACTGCACACATCAAAGGCCTCAACACAACGTTCTCTCTATTCAAAACTGAATCCTCCCGCAAAATAATACACACTGCTATTCTGTGCTTATGTCTGATAGCACATCAAAGAACGCTCGTCTGGTAAATTCTACTCACTGATTTTTGTGTTTGTATATATTTTGACTTCACGAAGGCTTCTTACTTATTGAAATGTAGACAAGCGTAGTAACGCTCACCTTTTTATGTTTATAACAAAACTCTTTTTACCTGTACAGTACAGGTAAAATGAGAAAGACTGAATATTTTGTATATTTTGATATCTGTGCATTGATTTTCTTTAATGACTTACTAAAAAACAATCATTAAATTAAAAAATGTCCTTCTGCTGGCTGTTGTATATATATGTTTGTATATATGGCTGCCTATCGCCTCATTAATGGGTGGGCCAATCTGAACGAACCTTTGCACAAACATCAAACAGTGCATTAACGTCTTTATATTTTTTAAATGACTTATTATAATTTCCAGTTCTTTTGATTCTCATATTCATCATCCCCCTCCAAGTGTGACACGACGTTCTTCATCCGTGTTTGTTTCTGCGACTGAATTGTTCTTCCAGCTGAGTTTAAACAGACGTAACATGAGCGAGACTAACTGGCAGTCAGGATGTTGCAGTCTGATGTCCAGCGTTCCTGCAGGTGAACGAAGTGTGCAGACCAGTGACATCTGAGGGAAATCGTGGTTAGAGTTTAACCGTGTGGAGTGATGTTACTGTTACACGAGCTTCATGTTTTCAGAATTGTGTGCATAGTTGTAAATGAGGATTTTTTAGTACTGATTAGCATCTGAGGATTTCTTTTATGACAGCCCTAACAGAGATGCTGTGTTTGAGACCTTGTTTTATGTTTGCCACGTGCTTGCTCTTAGTGGATTATTTGGGTTTCTTTACAGTATAAAGCACCTTGGTGTGAATAAAATTCTACTCAATTCCATTGAGTTATTTTTATTAAACCTATTTATGTGTCCTTCTGAGCAGGTACTGGCTGAGCACAGTGTTAAGCTAATCTGCTTTTAGTTTCACATTAGCGTAAAGCATGGGAATTTCCTGGATCTTTTTAAAATGGGATGATAAAAGCCAGATGACTAAGAAACAGTCGGGGTGGTATGAAAATATGAAACGACTTGAAAATTAGTAGTAACTTCAGGAAGATATAACGGCTTTAATTGGGGAGAGACCTCCTGCCTGCATAAACATGTACTAATAGTGGTGGCTTCCACAGAACATTATCGTGGATATGAACGCAAAGGGGAGAGCTAACAACAAGCAGTCTGGTTACAGCCATAAATACTGTATCCTTTATTCTACAGAGAAGCAGAAGTACATGTTGTTTCCATGTATAATCAAACCAAAACCTTTCTGTGCTTATCATTAACATTATTTAATATTATATTCACAATAATGCACAAAGATGCTGTTTTTCACGGAAAAAATATTGTGATATCATTAACAACACAAAATTGTGTTGGTAATGATATCACAACACAGCGTAGAGACAATCAGACTTCAAGGGAAATAGTGCCATCCCAGATCCCTCCCGCCCTGTGCATATATTACACATCTCCACATCTTTACATCTGTATGTGCCTGCAGATACATGGGTCGTACCGCACAGCCGATGGTTCTGCGGCCATGGAGGTCTTCAGTCATGGAGTCAAAGGAGAATGGACTAGAAAATGGCTTCAGCGACTCCGCCGTTACTCCGGACGAACCCAAGTCAGAGCCCCTCCCTGACATCCCTTCACTCCTCCCAGCAGAAAACGGGCTGAAGAAAAGCATATTGTACAGACAGCGAAGCCTGGTGATACTGACAGGTAAGTCACACATATACCAGTCCGTCTTTGATGTAAGGTGTCTCTCATACAGGGTCATAATTAAATGACTGAAAAATGGAGCCAACGCAAAAGTGTCGGAAAACTGCAGTTCCACTAATGACCACTTGAGGCTGCCTCCTAAAGTGAGTCAGTCAGCTTAGACTCCCGTGTTAAAATGTCAAACTTTATAGGGGAAACAACCATGTTTACAGCCTGCAACAAAAACAATTTTGACCTTTAACCACTGTACAGTTATTATAAAGGACAAAATAATAAATTTGAATATTATTAACTCTTTCATCTGGATACTGGCATTAAGGGTGTGGGGTTGATTAACAGCTAGAAACTACTCGCTGTCCACTAAACTTCAACTCCTCTCATTTGAATCAGTAAACTCGAATCCTCGAATGCCCCTCGTGTTTTTGGTGTTGCTGAAACATCTGTAATGGATTATTTGACTATTATTTGACTTGAGATTAGTTGCACTTGGAGATCATCCAAGAAGTGTTTCATCTGCAAAATGTATTGATGCAGTTTGCCAACAGAACTACATAGCATTACAATTTAGCACTCCACCCGATTTTTTAAACTTATGGTGACTTCTGGCTCCAGAAACCAACATGGTAGCTTAAATGCTAACGCCAAGACCAACACGTAACGTCACAGTGGCATTGTCCATCTTTTATATACAGTGTATAGGCCTCATCGAGAAAAATCAACTGTGTAGCACTGAGTGGGACATCTCACATGATACTGACAGAAAGATAGCCAGCACGTAGCCACCAGCACCATTCCTCCATGTTTGTTATTATAGAGCCCAAGCTCTTCAAAGGATTTAAACACATGACACCATGAAGGCAGGCAGACGGGGAACACTACAAGACATTTCAAAGGACTTGTATGGACATGGAAAAAATAACAAAAAGCTCTGCAAGTAGGTGCAGGACATTTTAATTTCTAGATAGAAGTCTTGTCTGGCACAGAGACCATAGCAGGCACAAACAGTGTGTAACATGAGCCTGGTGTTATGTTTAGCTTCATAGGAGAGGTTGGGGTAATTTACATGGGAACAAATGATATGTAAATTTCTTTGGGTGCAACAGTAATCTTATTTTTTGGCCAAAAAGCTAGCGCCGTCTCTTTTCGGTGCATTCCTTTTTATTTATGGAAAAGCGGTAACACGCCTACTTGTTGCAATCATTTCTTATTACGGTTTGTCTTTAATGTCTTCTCGCAGAGCCAGAACTAGATAAGGACTTGCCAATCTCGACTGTGAAGACTCAGGAGATTCTTCAAGGCAATGTGGTGCAAGAGAGTGCAGAGGGTCACGGCACCATTGAGTAAGTATCGATCGCTGTGCTCCCCCTTGGCCTGCAGTCAGCGCCTCTGCTTCAGTCTGAAACATAGGCATTTTCTAATAGTAACCGCTAATTACATCACAGAGATAAATCCCTATTGCGACTACAAAAACATCTTACTCATGTAATCTCCTGAAGCTTTAACACCTTTCAATTAGAGTCTTTGTTATTAGTTCACAAGCATGCAGTCACCGTGCTCCACTCCCCGGCGACGTCTAGGCGAACAGAAGAATTACCTTCACACGTCGAACGAGCTAGGAGAAAGAAAACATCTAGCCCACAAGTTCCCATGAGTAATTCCTCACAGGGTTGCATGGGAATTCTCCTCCTTTAATGGCTTGTGTTTGATGTGGAGATACTCGCCTGGTATGCATGCTTCAGGGCGTGACACCTGTTATTGTTTGGACGAGACATGGGTGGAAGTCTTTGTTCATGCTTCAGGTATTACCAGCCAAGGACACAGCCACGCATACACACTTGCCTAATGTCCTCAGAGAGCTGCAGATGCAAAGAGGCGCAGTTGCTCTGCCAGCCCAGCAACTTTCAGTCGTGTCCTCACACTTTCCCCTGAGTGTGCTGTTGTTTGCTTTAAAGATCCTGTTATTCTCTACACTTTGCAGCTGACCGCACATGCTCGCATCGAACATGGACGGCCTGTGTGTATTACTTTGTCGTGCTATTGCTGGGAGGGCCCCTTGCATAGTTTGACCTTGTTATTTTTTAATTAGACTGCGCCTTGCCCTTCTTCCCTCTCTAGAGATAATAAGTAAGAATGCACCCTGCTGCCTTATGTGGGCATATTTGATTGGCAAATAAGATTAGGGTTAGCTGATGTCAGCAGCTGACTGTTGTGTGACATTCCAGTTTCATGCTGGTTAAATGTTCACAACATTGTGTGACAAAGAGCTGAAAGATATTCCCACGAAAGAAATAGAGAAATGAACAAGAGCAAGAACGTAAAGTTAAACTGTCCGTTTAAACTAATCAGCATCATCAGGAGCAAAGGAAGTGATCGCAGCGACGTGGCAACTTTAGACCTGAGAAAGTCGATGATGCTCAATGACTGAAAGTGATGAAGGGTAACTGGTGACAGCTGCCAACATCAGAAAAAGTGACTGATTGATTTATGACAGGCTGGTAGAGACATTAGCGTAACCTAGGTGACCAGAGCCTGGAATAGTTTGCGGCTCTTAACTTCAAAGCAGCGCACCGAGATACTTTCTGAGTGAGGCATCTGTCTGCAGTTACTGATCAAACCGGTGTTTCATCAGTAACTGCAGACTTCAAATTACTAGTATACTGGGAGATAATTACCGCGACTTTTTTAGATTAGCAATCAATCAATCATAGTGAGAAACCTACTGACAGCTATCACCTGATGTAGTTCACCCTGCCTATACACTGCCACTGCCTCAAAGCTCGCACAGACGCTTATTTCTAGTCCAGGCAGACAAAAGTTCCCAACAGAAAAGGTCTGACAAACCCGCGGTATACTGCCTGATAACACCAGCCAGCCGAAGGACACAATTAGGGACTAGCTGGTCAAACAGTGAAGCAAGGAGCTGCTAGAAAAAAAAAGGTGTAGATCAAACACAAAACTGAAAGTAGAGTAAATATTAGATTTCAATCAGGAACACTACAGCTGAAAGACCCCAGCGAATAAAAGCGCCTTCATCGGTCACAACACACGAGAGATGGATGCAGATGCTTAAGCAAATTTAAAACATATGATCGGGATGGGATATCTGGGATATAGGTGGAGTGAAATATGTAGTTTTTTATATGTGCTGGGTTTCTTTTGTTGATTTTTCGTTTGTTCATCAGGAGGAGCCTTCATCACTGAAGTTGTTTTTTACTGAATCCAGAAAATCTACTTTTGAAAGAGCGAGGTGGAACGTTTAGAGAGAACAGGCTTTCTCCTGCCAACCCGTCCAAACAAGCCATACTTGTTTAGTCTATTTCTAATTGAACTCTCATGAAACTAAACATTTAAGTTGCTAACTAAGGCCCGTGGCGTCTGAGCTGGAGCTGTTGTGTTTTTTGCACGATCCGACCTCGGTGTGGATTCGCTGCGGCGTCCAGTCCTGGGAAGACGGACAATGTTAATGTTTTCCACTTGTGAAAGTAGAACGAAGGATTTCAGATTGTTTGGAAACGGTGTGATAACTTTTCCCAGAATGATGGGCAGCAACGATTGCTCGTCTGAGATCGTTGTGGGTTTTCTTTGTCATTATGTTAACACACACCTGATTTCTCCAGACCATCAAACTGTCAAAACCTCTGCTTTTACAGCAGTGCTCACATCTCTGTTTATATATGCTGATGATTAAATCAAGTGCATTTGATTAGCAGCACCAGGCTGCTACTTGGAAGCAGTCCCGTGAAAACGTATTTTTTATCTCTTGATGAATTCTCAGTCATCGAGGTGAGGAAGTCCCAAAAAGTTGATTCTGTTCTATTGGATGTAGTTTTTTCACTGGGAGAAACATTTCATCACTCAGGAACGCTGGTTTGAGCGAGCAGTCAAAGACGCCATTTACACGGAAAGGAAAAGCCCATCTCTGAGTCAAGGAGCGGGCCTAAGGGTACATCTTACACCATCTTACAATGCTGTGATTGGTGAATGGCACTCGTGACCATTGATCAGTGGTCATGGCAATTTACATATTAATGATCCTGAAACTGAGCTCACAGCCCATTTTTAGTCAGTGGTGCTAGTTTCACTCATTATGCAGATGTATGTTTATAAGGTTGGAAACCTGCAGTCAGCCCAGACTGAAGAAGTCACGTGGATGTGTGACGAAACGCCCGACCATAAAACCGATATTTGAATAAGCTTAAACAACAAAACTGTTAAACCATCAAAACTCAAATAAAATGACATGTTAAAATATTAAAGATGAAACTGAAACTATCAAACCCACTTTGGAAACCATCTGAACTGACACAAAAACAAACAAACACACACAAACACACACAAAGAAACCTACACACAAATATGAAACTATTACACCTCTGTTTATGACTCTCCTCTCAGTTTTCTACTACTCTGTTAGTATTTCAGCAGTGACACACTTTAAAATGCAGTAGTAGGCCGAGACAAGGTCTCTCTCCCTCTCCCTCTCTCTGACACTTGCATCATTATGAATGTGCAGACAAGGGACAAATTAAAGGAAAACCCAAAGAAACTCTTAGCATGGATGTGTCTTGGGTCTATTTGTCTCCTTAAAAAGAAGGGTCATTGTAAATCAATGGAAAGCTGATTGACTCTCTCCCAAAATATCAAAAGCCTTCGAAAAATTGTTTGATAAGGATACAAAATGTCGTTGTTAAAACGCAGAGTGAGGGAGTGTCTTCTAGAAGGATTGTGTTTGATTCCTCTGATAGAGAACAAAAGCTTTTAAATCAGCTCCAGCTTCTTCTTTTCTTCTTACTCATCTGTGGTGTGGGCCTCAGGTCTGCACTGTATGTTTCACATCATGTCTGATCAAAGGCCACCTCTACAGCAGTTCAGCACATTTTAGCATCAGTGTTCTCCGTTGCTGCCCCCTGCAGCAGTAATGAATAAATGACACTTACCAAAACCACTTACATGAAAAGACAGATTTTCAAATGCAATGATTGCACAAACAAAAGAAACGTAAAGATAACATTTTCCACCGAATCTGTTTATAGTTTGCATATTCACTGTTTGTTACCGTGATGTCTCCAATGTCTCTCACCAGGACAGAGAAGATTGATAAGGTGATAAAGCAGTGGGAGGGCTCCTTCTTCAGAGGGAATCCCAAGCTGAGGAAGAAGTCCGTGTCGCTGCGCTTCGATCTGCACATGGCCGCGGCGGATGAGGGCTGCGCCCAAACTAAACAGGACAGCCTCCCTGACGTGGAGGTGCGTCTCATCATGAAGAGATCCCGCAGCATCCCGACCATCACGCAGTAACTCGGTCACCGCTGGGCCCGAGCCGACACCGGTTTGCGGTAACAGAAATAACATTTGTGCCGCGACGGCGGGGACGTCACCACCCGTCACCATCGTGCTTAATTTTAGCTGATGAGTTCCCATCAGATCTTTGGCATCTGTGACAGGATGATCATTAACCATCAGGCTTTTGTGGTGACCATCTTTACAGTGTCAGAAAGACTTACAGTCATTACTTCACAGAGGATAAGTATTTAATATGTAAAACATATTTCTGCGTCATCATCTTAGATGAAGACAAGATGTCTTTGAACACTTTGTTTCACTTTGTTTCAGTTCAAGACATCATAAAAATGACTCTGCTTAACTACACCATCTAACTCTGATTAGCACCTGGTACAGGAAGCACCTGGTACACCTGGTACAGGAAGCACCTGGTACACCTGGTACAGGAAGCACCTGGTACACCTGGTACAGGAAGCTGAGAGCACAGGTAGACTTGGATAAATGGAGACACAGCACTAAGAGCTGCTGTGAACTACCTGAGAGTGGATTTTTTTCATGTTTGGAAGATTTTCTGTGAGAGGCTGTATGAAAATTACAGGGGGGGGGGTAGAAATTACATATAACATCTGTCACTGTCAGGTAATAGTTCCACTCAAGTGGAATGGATCATAATTAGAAAATTGCTGGAAGAATTTGGGAAATTTGCCATTTTCCCTTTTGATATGTGCCATGTGAAAGCTAATTTCCCGTCCGATAATTAACCTTTAAATTGGAAGACACATTGTTAGTCTTTAATCCTTCCGCCATGCCGGTTTCTGTACTGGGAGCAAATTTTATCTGTTAGAAAAAGTGCAATTCGCACCATTTTTCAAAAAACTTGCACACTGACCAAAGAGAGGCTGCCTGAAATAAAAATGCAAGTAAAGTGTAATTGAAATAGCACCTTTATAAACAGAGTTTACAAAGTGTTTTAATGACCACAAAAAAGAACAATTCTGAGAAGGAAAACTGAAACCACATGATGGACTTGAACGAATCAGTGTGATAGCTTTGAAATGTTTCTCCTATGTCAGGCAGCGATTAGTTTAAGCTCAGCCTGGAAGAAAACTGTGGCCCAATCAGATATTTAGGAGGATCATCTGACAGCTACAATTAAACAACCGATATCAGTTAACATTGGTTGGTTAGCAGATGGACATTCAGTCTCATCAGGTAACCTTTAATCGTGCAGCACATTGGAAAACAAGTTGACCCAAAGTTGTAAAGACCAAAATAAACAGGCCAGTTCTTTACAAGCAGTCCCAAAGTGACTTTGAGTTGTTCTGTAGATAAAAATGGATGTGTTAGTGAGAGTACTGAGCAGGAAGTGCACGTGATCATGTGAGAAATCAAAAGGTAGCAAATAAAAAAGCGACAGGAAAAATATTAAAAAAATAAAAAACACAGAACAAAATTAATAATGGATACTAGTGATAATTTTAAAAAGTTTTAAAAATGAAAAGAGATCATCAAATAGAAGCGATTTAACAATTGTTGGACATATCAGATGGGTCCAGACTCTGGGGGGCAAAAACAGAAAGACCAGGTCACCTTTGGGTTTCAGGTGAGAGGAAAAAAGAAAGAGACTAATGATGATTAGTCCATGATTCACCATGATTCAGGAGGTCTTCTCCTCCATCCATTTTTCTAACTACTGGAGCCAGCAGCTGGAGCCAGTCGCAGCAGTCACAGGGTGAAAGGCGGGCACGTCCTGCACAGATCGCCAGTGCATCACGAGGCTTATGTATTATCCATCAGCTATCAAACATGACCTCCTACCCCTGACCGACACTGCACCGGGTGGCACCTTTACGCTTCAGAAGCTGTTACTGACTGAATGTGAGGGTTTGCTTTAAAACAAATTTTTTTAAATTAATTTAAAAATGTAAAAAATAATAAAAAAATTTGGTTGATGGAAAAATCAATCTAATCAATCTAACATTTCTATATACATTTTTTTTTAAATACGTCCTTTATTTAACCCAATAAAAGACATTAAAAATGTCTTTTCAAAACAGCAGCAGATACTTTAACAATTTTAAACATTTTAAACCGTCACACGGTTTATGTTCACGCAACAACAGCTCACGCGCAATAACAGGTCAAATTTCAGTGCAACTTACTTCACTTTTCACATTATAAGCATCTCTGACGAGTTCAGGTACATAAAACGTCAAATATTGTAGATGAGTGACTTTGCTTTTAAAGTAAAGCCCTGCTCCGTGTCCTGCTAATTTTCATACAGTCCCTTACTGCTTTGCACTGCAGACGCTCACAGCACCGAAAGAAATCCAGAGATTGTTTTATTCTAAGGGTCTTTTGTCATTGCGGTTAATTCTCTGTGTGCTGATTTAAAAAATACAATTATATATTGAAACTGAAGCTGATGACATGGCGTTATTGTATGATGCTCACTGTGACCTAAACAGCAACGAGGCTTAACACACCACGCGTCAGAGAATTTCGATTCCCTGTCTTAACCAGAGGAGGGCAGTGTTTGTAAATAGTTACCGCTGCAGTGTGTTCCCAGTGCGCCACTCTGTTGTGTAACACATGCCCTGTTGCACCTTAGACTCAAAGTTTTTATGCTATCTTTTGAGTTGGCACCAAAGATAAATAAATATATATATATATATATATATATATATATAAAAATAAATAAAATAAGAAGCGGACCGCTGAGCGTTGTATTTGGGTCCCTAAAATATGTCGAGAATATTTAAAAAAAGAAAATGACCTATGCAGTTCTGTACTTGGTTTTGCTTTGCTTCAGGAAGCACACTCTTCATTTTGAGAGCTCTGTAACTTCAGGATGAAGCATTACGCGTTTATCTAAAGATTTATCATTTCAAATAAAACACAAATATGTGCAGACTGTTGTGTTTTCTGTCCAAAATAAAGCTGCTTCTTCTTTATTATTTTCACACACGCTATTAACATATGAATAGTTAAACATTTTTATTTTTCCTCATAAGCAAAAAACAAAACAAAAATAAAAATCCATGAATTTACAGAGAATAAAGTGTTTACAGTTCATTGCAGTGTAATAAATACATTCAGGGGTAGCTGCAGAGGTTGAAATGACCTACCAGGGTTTCATTTGTTTCTCTTTTCACCTTCAAACCTTTAATTACCACATCACTATATTTTGATGGATCAGATGATGCACGTTCACCTCTCAGGGAAAAGTGCTGCTGTTTATATGAAGACATCAAACCAATAAGCCAGTTTTCGGTGTCCTGCCCGGATGTAACGTGCCACTTTCTCACATCTAAAACAGTTCTCTCAGCAGTCTTAGAAGAAGTAGTTGGCTTTGTTTTACTGCATTTACAAGCTGATTGGATGATATTCAAACTATGGCGCTTTATTATTTTGTTATACTTGCGGTCCCCTATATCCTAATCTTTGCCACAATTACTCATATATCTGTCTTTTAATATGATTTTTATCATCTGATCAGATACCGGAACCTAAATCGGGTTTTATTGCAATCCAGCAGAAACTTGTCCAGTTTTATCAAAAGCAGTAAGGACACTTCCTGTAACCACAATACTGGACAGGTTATTTGTAGAAGAGTACAGTGTTAAACAGAAAGTGTAAGCAGGAGTCTTGTTTCACGCCGTCTCTGGCTTTGCATGTTTATGGCTTGGATACGGCTGCCTGAATCACCCTGTTGACTTCGCTGCAGGGCTGCAGGGTGTCATATTCTGCAAATACGTGACAAACATTCTCCATACCGGCTTCGATGCCCTTTGCCACAAAGCCAAACAACCTGTCAGCACAAAGAAACACGAGTCAGATTCATCTGCACCACAAGAAGAAGATATTTTTGAAAGGGACCTCTTCTGCTTTTCATTATTTAATGTCAAATATATTGTTCTCACTAGTATTCATAGAAGCTCCACCCACATGCTGTTCAAACCATTGGTTTATGAGGGGCAGCCAATAAGAAAAAAGTAGCTTTAAAGGGAGGAGCTGACTGAGACATCCTGAAAGAGGATGAACTGAGGGCCTGCACCAAGACCCAGTGTAAGATAAAGAAGGATTATTCTGAGCTGCTGCTGATACAAAGCTACGCTATCACAGCTAAAATGTGTAAATGAACAGAATAGGTCCCCTATTTAGACTTGAAGTTCAGATTACCTCGCACCAAAACTTGAACCTCTTGTCCACCTGTGAGCGTAAGACAGACAAAGTTTCAGATTAGAAATGAAAAAATGAAACACGTTCATGACCATCAGTGGAGACATCACTGCGGCCCTCCAGGGTGATTTCTGACATCTGCGCTCACAGCTCATGTCATGCATACTCACACTCGATTGTCCGGATCTTCACCACTGTAGCTCAGCATGTGAGCAGGGTAATGGCGTCTGAAGAAGAGCCTGAAAGAAACCATAAGTCTTGACCCAATGTCATACACAGACCACACCTCAACACCATCTAGATGGTTCTGTTGTGTGCAGCGTGTAAAATCTCAGCAACACGTTGATTTGATGCGTGTTTTCTTACTTCCTGTTGATGTCTGTGAGAGTGACACCCTTCAGAGACACTTTCATGTTGACTATGGTTGGTGTGAAGGAACCCGGAGCCTTCTCGAGTGTTGAGGACACCGCCCTTTGCACTGCACAGGGGCCTGTCAGCATCTCAGTGGGGATGGCGTTAAGGTAGACAAAGTTGGAAGCTGTTGAGAAGACAAACAAGGAGATCGGAAATGAAGACACTTGTTAAACATAGAGATGAGGGGATAGAGTCGTTTAGACTCTTGCCTCTTAGAGCAGCCGTCATATTCAGCAAAATGTCCTCAGACTCCCCGTGTGTGTGTTAATAAAGGAAACAGATAAACGAGACAATGACACGTACTATTATTTATTTCTTCTTCTTTTATTAGTTGATTCTTTGTACAGAAAAAAAAAGCTGAACTTTTGCGAGATCCCGCAAATCGTTTGCAAGATCTCGCAAAAGTAACTCTGCCTGCGTGGTTAAGTGGACATGGGCCAAAAAAGCTGGAATGTTTCAAAGCACTGAACATTTTTCTCCCACTTAGTGAAAGGAGACTTTGAGGAATGTGGAAAGGCCTTCAGAACGACGGTAAGTGTTTTTAATAATATCCTGAGTTTTTCAGACTTTAAAAGAAAAGCTCTTTGACCTCCTCTCCCTGATGGAGCAATCCGTGGCGTTAAATCAGCATTATCTCTAACACCGTAGCTGTTTACCGAGAAGAGGTATTATTACCACCTGTGAGAGGCTTTACGGCTGTGGCAAGTCGAACTGTCTGACAGCCAGTCACGCTGTTTGCTCAGGAAGTCAATGCACATGAAAACGGGGGTGCAGGTAAAAGCTACTCTTTATATTCTGCAAATTAAAGCGATGTGCAAACCCTCAAAGCAAGCTTTCGATGTTTGTGAGCAAACCTCAGATAACAAGTTGGTGGGATAAGGTACTATCAGCATTTCCTGCCTGGCTGCAGAGCAGAACAGTAGTGTTTATAACCACAGGACAGGAAAAGGCATGAATGCGTCTAAAGCAGGTTCAATCCCATTTAAAAAAAAAAAAAGGGGGGGGGGGGTTAATTGTTAATTGTTGTTGGTTTCTTGTCATCTTTTTTTTTTAACACTTCAGGATCCTAACTCTGTTGGTCAGACTCCTATTACTGCTTACTCTGGAGTTTAATTTGTTGGCGTTTCACCCCAACCCTGGCTGTGCTGAAGCGCAGGTACAGCAGTGTATTAGGTCACACTAATCTGTGTTTCCATTGGCTTAATTTTAAATTAAACATGTCTTAGTTTTTGGAGTGTTGGTGCAAAGAGGGGACATTTTGCTATCTGTAATTATCTATTTAATTGTATTTTAAATATCGCGTTGTCATCAGTGATCTGACAGAAAAGTCCAGTTGTTCTTTATTTTGCAGTCTCCCAAAAAGTCCCAAATCCAGATGTGGACTCTGGACCAGGCCAGACCCTGTACAGGCCAGTACCACTTATCTAAAACAGTGTCAGTTGTTGGGATTTTACATGGACTCACCCATTTTGTTCTCGTCCCCTGGAGGTGCTTTCTCTTTTGCTCTCTCCTCCGCTGATCTCAGGTCTGTGTAGAAAAACACGATTTGAGGTTTTTATTTGAATTTGAGGGGCTTTACTGGCACAACAGTAAGACCAAATGACTGAGAAATGACACTTTCGGTTGATTTAACGTTAATGTTTTTCCAGTGTATGTGCTGCCTGTCCCTGATGCTGGGGGCGTGTTTGTGAATACTGAGCAACAAGTTAACCCTGTTCTTCTTCTGCTGGGAATATTTCTGCTTTTTTTTAATGTGGCATTAAAGCACAGTAGAACTTGTTCAAGTAAATATCTCTTTTGGTGTCAAATCTCAGTTTTCTTCTGATTGTCCGTACATTAGCAGACTCTTGGAAACACCCCTGGTTTCCCTGCGTTACTGTTTCTTCCCTTTTTTCAGTTGTCAGTTTGTGGTCGCTGGAGCTGCACTCGGTTAGGATCTGTTTCTGCTTTTTGTCTCTGATGTGAGAAAGATGACCTGACAATTCATAATTTGGAGAAACATTTTCATTTAGTTAGGCTTTTATCTTCTTTCCAAAATAGATTTAGTTGTTATAATTTTGTTTGCAAAGTGGCCCTACTGTGAGAAAGGCCAAGTGTCTGAGTGAGGACAGTCGGCCTCATCACCTTCTTACCTTTCTATCTTTGACACAGACAGAAACACACACAACACTACATCTAAAGGATGGTCATGACCTCAATGATGTCACTCATTGATTTGTGTCCATCATTTTGATTGGTCGAAAGGATCGTTTTGGCTGTCAGCACCACATAAGAAGTGGGCAGTTGAACTGCCTGAGGACATCGCTCACTCATTGGTCTATGTCTTGTGATTGACAGGTTATTAGCCAATAAGTATATCCTGGATAACCCTCTTTTGTGACTAACAATGACCAAATTTAATAATTTCCAAAATGAACTAAATATTTTATTCAGTATTACCTAAAAGCCCATAAACTCAGTTCAGAGAGTGAAGGAAGCAGTGATGTTTTCCAACAGACTTCTTTAGGACTGGAAGGTTTTTTGCAACTGGTGGAGTTGCACGCCACCTTTTACCCTGTCTACTACGTAAAGCACGGTGTTTTTTGGTCTATGATCATTTAAAGTATTGTCTTGATGCATGCTCAATCATCCAGGTAAGTAAAACCCAAACAGTTGATTGTGTTCATCTGGACGTGGCGTTTTCAGTGGGAGAAACGTTTCATCATCATCAGGTGACTTCTTCAGTCTCAGCTGACTGCAGGTTTCCAACCTTATAAACAGTACATCTGCATAATGACTGAAACTAGCACCACTGAAGGAACAATGGGCTGGGAGGTCAGTTCCTTCATCATTAATATGCAAATTCTCATGACCATTGATCAACAACCACTGATCAAGGCCACTGATCAATGGTCCTGAGTACCATTCACAGAGAGTTGGGGAATGGCTACAATCACAGCATTGTAAGATGGTGACAGATGTACCCTTAGGCCCCCTCCTCGATTCAGAGATGGTCTTTCCCTTTTCTCATAAATGGCCTCGTTGACTCCTCGCTCAAACCAGCGTTCCTCCCTGTCCAGGATGTGTACATCCTCATCATTGAAATGAGTGATGAAATGTTTCTCCCACTGAAAGCGCTATGTCCAGATGAACACAGTCAACCTTTTGGCATTTAAAGTATTATATTATAATATAAGCTCAGACTCAATCACAGTTAAGTTCAGCTTGAGCTAAGATGACTGAAATGGAACCTTCAGTCAAAAAGATCTTTATAGACCTCTATAAAACTGTATGAATGGTTGTCTACAGCTGCTTTTGTCTCCAGATAGCTCAGTCTCTCTCGTATAGTCTCTTTCTGCAGCATACAGCAGTATCTGTCGCTCTCAGGGACCAACAGTTGTCCTTTACAGTCGATTAATTATATCAAATGAAACATGTTAAAGCTCAAAGAAAGCCCCTTTAGAAATACACTTTAAAACAAAAAGTCAAACTCCATTATTTTTTATGTTTATGAAGCAATATTGTTTGCAAACTTTGGAAAGGATGCAGGTTTAAGGCATTCTGATAGTTTTCCAACATAGAGACTACTTTTCTTATTTAGTCTTTATTGAGTCTTAGCACTTAAAAAGCCGCTTAAACTTGTTTCCTTTTTGTGTAGTGTGTGTAGTATTAACAAAGGCTTGGTTACCGTGGCAGTAGAGCCGTAATTTGCAGGGTAAGGCATAAGCAGAAATGGTGTGCTGGTACACCAGGGCAGAGAGACTCCCTGCAAAGACACAAAGCAAATCACAGGCCCAGCTCAGCACAGATAAGCAGCTGTCTGATTGGCTAATTCAAGAACAGTAAAGTTTGAACTTTATCCTGTCTGAAGACAACCTACAGAGTTTAGTTATGACACTATAGTATAAATTCTTCTGTCGTTATGATGGCTGCTATATCATTACATACAACATTACATATCTGTGGCGACAGACATATCAGTACATTCCCTTGGGTGTCTGCTTACAAACCGGTGACCCACACTAAATGATAAGAAAGGTTCTTTGGCTGTGATAATACACACCCTTTGTACTAATGCTCAAGGATAAGATCCATCGCACTCGTGCCCACTCACATCCCAAGAGGCGAGACGTCTCTGAGTCAGAGCGGGACTCGCTTTTAAACAGACAAGCGAATTCTAGGTGGGTGTGGAAACTGATAACTCGACTCACCAAAGTAGGGTTCCTGAGAAGAGCCTTTAATACGCACGCCTTTGGCTGATGATTCAATGAGGAAGTGTCTGATAAGATCAGAGCTGCTTTCCCCTGTTTTGACACAAGGACAAATGTCAGAGAACGATATACGCACAGAATTCACAGTATATGAAAGTGATGTGATAAAGAAGCACTGGAATAACCCTTTTCCACCAGTTTCTTCAAAAATGAAGACATAGCCCCACATAATTGCTCGCAATGACATCAGCGGCTGTGTGGCAGGCCACCACAAGATGTTAATCGGCGATTGGCAAATGTGACCTACAAATTCTTTGATCCAGCTTCAGCTAGCGCTGCTGTGTAGGATTCCTACATCTTTCGAAATGTGAGCTTGTTCTTAAAAGGCACTGAGGCAGCGCCGCCTCTGCACAGCACTGAGACCACAGTGATGGAAAAGAGGCATTAGTTACTAATGGCGCTGGATGACAGTGTTTTCTAAATGTGAGAGATGCAGGGTACATAACGCTTTCAAAATGCACATCACTATAAAAGCATTATGTTGCCGCTGTAATAATTAAAGTGCTGCCATTCATTCAGTGTGTGAGCCATGCATTTTACCTCCACGCGGCCCAAATTACTTCGATTTAATGATTGTTTTACAGATAGTTGTCTCCTGTCATTTGCTGTGATCAGAGAGTTAAATTTCTTCAATTTAAAAGTCATTCAGACTTACAAAACCACCATAAACACATAAATGTGGCCATCAACGATCTCTTTAATTCCACCTGATGTTGTCGCCCTGTCCTATGTTTTCCCTCCTAATGACCGACTAGTGCTGGTCTGTCGGTAAAATAGCTCCATAAAAAAAAAGAGTCGCAGAGCCTTACAGGCTAATTTTTTCTGCTGTTCTCACGAGCAGTGCAGCGAGGTTTCAGGGCATACCATCTCTTCTTTTTTTTTTATGGCTAGGCAATTATCAGCATGCACATGACGCTGTCAGGCATGTCTCGCTGAGTGTTTTGGAAAACATTTGTTATTCTTTCCTGTTACAGACTATTGCAGTGTTGGATGCTCGTATTAAACTGGCAGAAGCTTTGTTCAATAATTCCTGTGAGCAGAAAGCTCACATTGAGAGCAGATATTCACCCACCTGCTGTTTGACCCTTCTGTTTGTAATGGGCAACCAATCAGGTGAAAGTTCGTTTAAAGGGAGAGGAGCTAAAATGATTCATTTGTGACAGAGGGTAAACTGAGGGACTGCACCGAGGCCAGAGTTAAGGATAGAAGCTGGATTGGAGCTGTAAGCGAGCAGAATAGGCAAGCCTTTAAATGTGAAGGATTTATAACTTTAGCTTAGCGAAGGCAAAGTGATTGGGTCTCACCGAGTTAATCAGTGTTTTTAGTCAAATTTTATAGCCTTACATTTTTGTGACTGGATTATATAAAAGAGGGAATATTATATAATGTACTGTTAAAGAAAACCATGCTAAATAGAAAAACATGTTGCTAGATGTCCCGTGATGTAGGGATAATTCGATGGATGGAGCCTGTCAGTGAAGTGGTCTCAGAGCTCGACCAACGCTCACATGTCCCGCATTCCTCAAAGGGATGAAAACATACAAATCTCCAAACGAGGCAAGCCTCAAAATTGTTTCGTGAGTGAGGTCCTTTTTTTTGGCATCGACTGCTTACAGTGCCGTAAACAGCTGGTTTTCTTTTGTGTTTATACAAGGTATACTGTGGTTGGAAAAAATGACAGCACTGCGTACTAGCTCGCCACAGATAGCTTGATGTCGTCAGCAGAGTTGGGTAAGGCATTCGCTGCAGGTCTCTGGTATAGACCACAGCATTTATGTAAAATTAGAGATCTTTATGTACCATCTGTGTTATATATGAGTAACAACAACAGGATTATGCTACGCTGTATTCATGCTTTTTGTGTGCAGTTGTGTTTTTTGTGGCTTTAAGATCTTCTGTTTCCTGCATCTGACCGATTTCTGCTTTTGAACCTTGACATTTTTTTAATGTCGCTGTGAAGTCAGTCCACTGCTCTTACTAGTGAGCTTACCTGGATAGGCAGCAGCAGTAAAGCTGGTGGGCGTTTGATCTACCTTCATGGCCAAACCAAAACTGCCTCTGTAGGAGGTGCTGTCTCTCACCACAAAGGTTCCTGCTTCCTTGTCTTTTACCAGAGCTTCAGCTGCAATAAATAAGACATCAAAAATGTTCAGAAAAATACAACAATGTGTGTTTTATTACTCAAAAAAACACTAATTAAGAGTTTGAACAAAGCTTTCGAGAAGATTCCCATTGATGGAAAAGCATCGGGGGGATCTCTGCATTGAATCTGTTTAACTTTGTGGTGAAGGTTTGCATGCTGAACTGCATCAGCATTTTGTACTTTGAGCAGGACTGTGCAATGACATTGTTACTTTTGAGACCTCCTCAAATGAATCCTGTGTGAATTTAGTGCTTTTTACTCCAATATGTCTGAGGTCTTTGTATGAGGCTTGCGGGGTCTCACCTTCTGCTCTGCTGATGTGTGGACGGAACCAAAACTTTGACGTATCCATGACAAATTTCATCGATGGTTGGCTGCCAATAAAACGGGCTTGAAAACTGGAACAAGTTGGTTTTGACACAGGGATCCTGTGGAGCAACTCGATCTCTGGTTCAGGGCTGTGCAGATCCCGCTGAGGTGCACCGTTGACTAACAGTAGAGGAATATCGGTCAGTGACCCTGAGACAGCAGGGCCGTTCTGTGCTCCTCTGCTGTTCACTTCATGTAAATGTCCTCGCTTTGTCATCAAGGGCTTCTCTAGGCTTTTCCTGTTATTACATGGCTTCATCCTGGAATCGTCACTAAAGGAGCCGGGTATCATGGACTCTGGAAAATCAGCATCTTCACCGGTTAAGGAGAGGTTACTATGAGGAAAGAAAATGGAGGAAAAATAATGTTGGAAACACAAGGTTCACAAATTTTTAATTCCCTCCAGAAGGGATAACTATAACCAAAGGAACCAAGACTTTAATAAAAACGTGTTTTTTGTTTTTTTACTTTAAAAGTATTTTTGTAATTATCCTGTGCAGAGGCAAACCTCTTCAAGAAGCTTACCTAGGCCACCTTTGTGAATGAAAGGGTCTTCTTAATGACTAACATGGTTAAACTGATGTTCTAGTCACTTAAGCCCCTTTTTCCATTATTTCCTTCTTGGTTTGACTAGGCACAGTTTTCAGGGTTTTCCACTAGGACATAGTACCTGGTACCAGGTATGTTTTTAGTACCTGCTTGGCCAGGATTCCAAGCAATCCGAGCAGGCACTAAAATGTGACGTCATCAGACTGCATGCCACTGATTGGCTGGTCAGTAGTGTCATGAGAGCATTTCGTTCACAGAAATCAAAACCGCCATTTTTGAAACCCGACAAATGGGAAATGGCTACAAAAAACAACGCCGTGATCCCCGAGTCTGACAAAAATCCACAGACCGAGCAGCAGGTAAATTCTTGGATTGACATCCACCTTTGTTGTAGCGTTCATGCCGCGTATTAATTACATCGCAGGACGCTTGGACAGGTTGCCATGACAACCTGTCTGGAGGTACTAAATTGTAATGGAAAAGGGGCTTTACTCCACTATTTTAAGATACAACGTGGTTTTGCACCAAAGTACAGCCCAGCACTTGTTCAGATACAGTCAACAGCTCTTTAACACAATACATGTTTTGGAAATACAAGTCAGTTTTCTTCTTTTCTGTTGTTAGCTTAAGTTAATTGTTTAATATTTAAAACTATTTTTTAAACACCAGAAATTACAGTGGGTAACTGGTTTTAGTATTCAGGATTACATTTTCTGGTTATCAAGTGTTAAAAACTAAAAAGTAAAAGCAAAGAATTGTCTGTAACGAGCTTTTTGCATTAGATATATGTAGACTGTGCTTGTGTATAGTAAATGTGCGTACTGGGGCAGAAAAAAACATGAGAAGTCTCGATCATTTCTAGCTCTTCCTATTAAAAGAGACTCGTACACTCGTAAAGTACACATATAGTACTCATTGAGTCTGAAAGAGCACCGCTGTAATGATAAACTTGATGACTGCGTGATTGTGCTTGTTCACAATGCAGACTGCGGGTTGCAGGTTTCTTGATAAGAACTCAAGCGAGTGATTGAAATCATTTCTCACAGGAAACCAAAAGACAAAAATAACCAAAAATAAATAAAGACGAGTGCAACTAGGCTGTAAGACCTGTTTTACATCAGGGAGAGTTCATCTTGTTTCATGCCAGAAATGTGCGTACATGAACATAAATTGTCCTGATTTCTCAGTAAATTCAGTAAAAATTTAAAACTAATGTATTTCACTGGGAAGTACAGTTAGTTTCTGCAGCATGTATGTTAGTGAGAAAATGTCCCCCCGCCCTCTTTTTAAACAAGGAGAATCTCTTTGTTTAGAATTGAACCCTAACACAAATGAAAGGATTGAGCACAATGCTGTGAAACTGTGTTAAAACTCCTTCAAAGGCCTGCTTGAAGTTTGAGACTTGGAGTTGGGAAGACATTAATATCAGTGGCTGTCTGCATAAAAATGGCCAGACAGTGTGTGTGTGTGCGTGTGTGTGTGTGTGTGTGCGTGTGCTCATCCATATCACCATATCATCAAACTCAGGCTTTCTCTGCTTATGTCACCTCAAAATACTCACCATGTTTAAAGTGGAGTGGATCAGTTTTCAAGACCAGTGAAGAATGGACAGAATGGAAGACATTTGCATCATGATGGGATGTCTTACTGAGTTTTACCTGCCGAGGATGTAGCTGGTGTCTGAGCAGGTCGAGGTGGAGAGGAGTGAGGTGGTGCTGTTTCTGTTGGAGTGTGACAGCCGCAGGGATCCTTGGCAAAAGTCATTCTTCGGTGAGGGGTTTCGCCTTGGTGCGCTGCCAAACGGCAGCGGGGGCAGAGAGGATGTTGGGGAGCTGGAGAAAACCAGCGTCCCATGGGGACTGCATCTGAGGCCGTTATGTGTGGGGATGGGTATGCTCGGGGACACCGAGGGGACCACTGTGGGTGATGAAATGGTTGAACAGCCTCTGGGAATGAGCACAACTTCAGAGAAATCTTCATCTGAGCAAAAGACATCTGTGAGTGGAAAGGTGAGATGTTAGTATTAGGAAAAAAAAGTTTATCCTGGTGAGGAAAAACAGTGTTTCAAGGCTTTAGTCTTTATGGTTTGGTTTATATCAGCAAAACTGGCTTGCTGTGTATGTAAGCACACTGTTGCCAGGTATTTTTGTCATGCAGGTAACTGCTTGCACAGACCGTTCTTTGAGTTGCACATTTGTGCTGTTGCTAGAACATCAGATCACCTGGAGGAGCCTCAGCCACTTTACGATTTGTCTGGATCATTGCGGTGATTGGCACTCAGAGAATTTATGCCTTTAAGAAAATGCCATAGCTTGTGGTGTGTGTATATGCCAGACGAGCGGCTTCTGCAACCAAAGTTGCATAATTATGACTAATGTTCATGCAGAGCGAAATCTGTCTGAATATGGAGAGATTTCTCCACACTGCTGCTTGATTTCCTTTAAACTTGTTCACCTTTTGAGAACACGTGACAGTTTCATAAACACACAACCAAACTTCTCTGAAGAAAAGATCAGAAACAGGAAACCCATTTATTTTTACACATATGTATGTATGCTTTGACTCTTGCGCACACTTTCTGATGAAAGCATGACTGAATGAGGCACCGTTGTTCCACCCCGGTGCGTGACTGCTCGCTGAGCTTTTTCAATCTGTAGCTGTAACACATGCAGGGTGTGGTACAAGTCTGGGCAGTAATCCCAGAACAGACAAAGTGGTGCAATTACAACACGATTAAAAATATTAAAACTATCTCAAAAAGGGTGGGTAAATTTCCAGAGCCCAAGGCTATCTGTACTATTTGTTTACAAGGGTGACTATGGTTTTAGTCTGCTCTGTGTCACACCTCTGAAAGCTGGGAGCTTTCAAGAGTTAGATTAAACACAACTGTCAGACTGTGGTCTAAACTGGCCCTTTGTAAATGTTATAGCTTTATCTATATACATAGCTTTTTTAAATCTACAATAGTATATTTAGGTAAATGATCAGACAGCAGATAAACGTGTAGGTACAAAACATGTAGGCAACAGTAAGTTGCTTCAGTTTATTGTTGAAAGTGTGATACTTCCAATAACATGATGGGTGAAACATGATGTCATGTTTTCCCAGCCTGCACCCAGAAGGTTTCAACAGGGTCAAGGGGAGTCATTTTAAGAGAGATTGGAAATTGATGACTTCTTTACCAGCAAGCAATGGTTTTACATGTTTGATTCCACAGCAGCAGAAAAAATAGCTTTCAAAAATGTGCTGAACTGATATGAAGAGACATGCAACCAAAGCAATATTTAAAGATGCCTATGATGCTGCAGCTGATGCTGATGCACTCTGACCTTAAAGTGTCTTTTCAAATCATCTTATTTCTGTTTGGTGTAATGAAATAGCTTCAAACCTTCTTTATCTCTTCCTTGTCAACTTAAGGAAGACCTAGCATACTGTTCCTTATTTTCTGCCGTATGTATATATATATACATACTGTTAGAATCGCGAATGCTTGAATCAAATATGGTGTGTTAAACAAATTTGAATCAGTTTGTAATCTCAGTAAGCTCCACCCTTTGCAAACAGCAGGTCGCTGCTATATTTCTGCTGGTGCGTGGTTTCAAAATGAATATTATATCGCTTGAATAAACCAGAGAAGTGGCTTTGAGGTCAATTAGATGTAGCTGTCGTGAGAAACTGCACTTGGCACTTTTAGGCTTTTATACGTAACTGATTTCAGAGCAATAAGGTGGCTACAGGGTACCTGTTAACCACACCATTGTTTAAGTTAAGTTTCCCACACAGCTAGCGAGTTGTGACTGTCTCTCGTTTGAGTTTGATGCATCTGCAATAAAGCGATGCGAGGTTGAATTGGGTAGAACAAAAGAAGGGTTTACAGTCTTACTGTACCTGTAGGGGGGCTGAGACATGTGGGACTTTTGCTGCCTTGGATGGGTTCAAATGTGGGATCCAGTTCCAAGATTAACTGGTTGAGATTTTCCAGAGAAATGTCGAGATCAGGATCATCATGGTGGGTGACTGTCTCCTGTGCCGGATCCAAGCAAATCGTCTGACCCACTCTCAGAACATGACTGGGTATCGTGTGTGCCATGCCTTTAACTGTAGGCATCATGTTAGGGGAGCTCAGAGTCTTCTGTTCCTGCCAAAGGCCAGAGAGAGACAATGGAGAGAGATCAGTTATTCTGTCGTGAATGAAATGAAAGCCTTGCCATTGTTGTTTTTGTATAAGAGACGCATCAAAAGGTCTTTCCCCCCCCCCTCATACTGGGTACCACACATAGGTACTCATCCTGAGTTTTTCAATGTTGCTTTTGGTGAAAGTAGCAAAGGAGAAATTGCATTTTTAACAGAACATTGCAAAAGCTGTGCGACTTGTTGCCCTATGCAGACATTAGCAATACAGAAAGACTGGAAGCAGTGGAGAAAAATGACCCTGTGAATGTGTATAAGGACATCTGGAGATGAAAGGGCCTTTGAAAAGGGAGTGTTAGTGCAGACTCAGAAGCTTTCAAAGGCTGCAGACAGAAGAGATGGTGACAGGCACAACAGACGCTGTTCAATCTGAGGACTGAGGGAGGAGTACGATTTCCATCCTGCAATTAATACCGGTGGCATTAATGAGACAAAGACCCGGCTTCTCGTGGACCCTAAAGTCTTAAAGTATTGAATTCAGTATTCTACAGCCAAGTCTTGTGTAGCCGTTGAGATCTCAGAATAATTGATGGCACGTCAGCTGAGATGAGCTTCAGGCACTCTGGGACCCTGAACTGGATGAGCAGTAAATGAAAACAGAATCGCGGGTTTCCAGATATCTGAGCCAACAGTAGTCATATTTTCAGTTTTCTAGGAAAGACTTGGAGAAGTTCAAAACCAGCAACACGGGTTCAAGCAAAACATGGCTGAAACTGATTCCAGGCGTGGTTCACGTTGTACATGAAGTGATTTAAACTTGAAATTCAAACTGGATCTAGATTGAAATCAAGATGGGCTTGCAAAATTGTCCACATTAGTATCAAGACCCAACAAATTAGCCTCATTCAGTAGTACAGTTTGTTGGAGATGTTTTGTTTTATGATTTGGGATCCAGCCATCTGAACCCCCAATCCAGCAGAAGCTAAGAAAAAAACTCCCTAAAGCGTCTGCTATACGCCACTGTTTCTCCAGTAATGACACTTGCAGCACTTTAGGAGGAATAAACCCACAGTAAGGAAAACATGTTCAGAAACTGCTGGGCTATCAGAGAGCTAGAGGTGCAATGAACCACAAACATGAAACGACCTGGAGTGATTGCTCTATCTTCAGTTGTGGTCTTAAATGCCCTTAAAAGGACTTCTAAGCCTAAGCTGCCTTCAGCTTCAGGAACTCTGCAGAATGTTAAACCTGAACATTTGTTGGGCAGCTGTGGCGGGTCGTCCACATCAGCACGGACCACAGTGACGGCTAATCTGAAAGTTGTTGTTGCTGTAAAAATTAAACAGTGTGCGTCCCAGAGTGCAGCACCCAGTATGAGTCAGTACTTGTGGACTGCAGCTTGCAACACGCTTCTCAATCGTTTTTATAAAGGCACGCGGTGAATAATGACTCGAGCTGAGTAAATGCCATGTTTCACTGCTGATATCAGCATGAATAGCTGCTCACAGAGGGCTGCGTAATATGTGGGAGGATTGGCTCATCTGTCTCTCTCTCTCTTAAACTTTAGACAAGGTGTGGTGCTCAGTGAGTCACCCAGGTGAGTGGCTGTTACCATGGCTACTCTGTTTTCCTAAAACAGTAAAAACTTGTAAGGAGTGAGATGTGCATTGTGGAAAGTATTTCCACTTCTTTTTAAGGGAAATTCAGACTATTAACAACATTTTCTGCTCATGAAAAACACACTGAGCATCACAAAGGTCCACCTCAGTCTGTGACACGGTGCGTGAAATACACTACAGCTCATATAGCAGCTGTAACTTTGGATGCATTTTTATAAATCTCCGAACACAAGAGCATAATATTGTGATTATTTGGTTTAATGTAGCTTTCAGTGTCCCTGCCATGACGCGCTATAATCAACACTTCAGTCTACATTCGTAATTAACAGGAAGGAACTTAAAATAAGGACCTGCTGCTGTTACTTGCAACTCTTTGCTGCAGCTGATATCCTGTTTATTCTTAGAAGCAAAGAAAAGACCTCTTACCTTGTTATCCTCTGATAATCAGTATCCTTGCCTTGATGCTGCTTACTGTCTGACTCTGCGGTGTGTCGCACTCAAAGTGTTGAATGCTTTTATTAATAAAATCCCAACCCTTTTCCCAGGGAGCCTATCAGCAGCAAGGATTGCGATTCCCTGCGGCTCCAGGTGATGATGTCATATTAGCAGTAATATTTATGGATGGATGTGCTCATGTTTCTTTGGGACAGACACCCACACCACTTTACAGACATCAAGTGAAGTCGAATTCATCAGTAACTCAACAACAATAAAATGCAGAGCTACTGGTGAGGAGATGCCAGCATTAATATAGAGCTTAACAGATTGTTCAGATCAAAAGACATTATGGACATTTCAAAAGTTTTACATGTGAGGGCTTGATGTAGCCCTGCAACAGACTGGTGACCTGTCCCAGGTGTGCCCTGCTCTTCCCCTGTAACAGCTGGTGTATAGTAAATAATATATTGCCCCACTATTACTTAAGATTACTTTGACTATTAAAATGAATACAGTCAGAAAGTGTGTTGCATTAAACACACCCCTTTATCTATGAGTACACACTGACAAAGATAAAAATTAGCGTGTAAATAAAAACAGAATGCAATGGTTTGCTAATCTCATAATCCTGAACAAAGACGCTCTGGGTGGAGGTCAAATGTTGACCTCCACCCAGGTCAACTACCTACAATTATCAAAACAAGCTCATGAGACGCACAATCAGTGGTCATGTTTTATTGTTTTTAACACGGTTTCAGGTCACCACAAAGCCGTTCTTCGTGTATTCTTTGGATGTTGCTCAGTCATGGTTCCTTTCATTTTTTACTAAAACCCACCTCCCTGTGTTTAAAGCTCTGTTTGTCGAATTAGAGCTGTGAGCCATTACATGTTGTGGTCTGTCTTGTGTAAAAACAAAATATATAATAATATATACAGTTAGACATAGAAATAATGAGAAATAACTAACTCCATTTCAGGATGTCAAGGACAAGACTGTAGACCAGAGAAGGTGACAGCAGTGCGTGATTATTCAGAAAAGAAAGAAATATAAAATGACCCTCCTCGCCCACTCGTGGGGTGGACTGAAGCTCAGCAGGGGGAGATCCATTTTTCAGTCTTTGGACAAGAGACTGAACCCTGTGTTCAGTCTCTTGTCTGAACACAGGGTTACCCTGCGTTCGCACAATGATCCTGAGAAAGGTGGTGGGTCAGCCCAAAACTACATATAGGAGCTTATTAATGATCCGAAGGCAGGTGGGACCACAGTTACCAACAGCAGCACTGATAACACGCCACACAAGATTGAAATCTTGAAACCCCCCTGTAGTGGAGATATCAGGAATGCACACAGCTGTGGCACTGATTCACTCTGTGGCACTACGGTCACCCCAGTGTGTCGGCCAGAACACCATTCAAGGCCAAATTGTCCCAGAGTATTGAATAAGGAGCTCGAGGTTTGGTTTGAAGCACTTTATTCTTTCACAGCACAATTCCTGTGGCTGTAATCACAGGTGGATTGGTGTGTGTGTGGTTTCCTACAAAGGAAGTACACAATGCAAATAAATTATAAATAAGGTGAAAACATAAGTGACACATCCAGATATATGCATAATACAATATAGTTAACATAATCATATATAAAGATGACAGCAATATAGTATACTTCTACTGCTTACACTATACCAACTAAACAGCATTACGGCAAGGTTAAGTTAGAGTCAATACACATGAACCACTTCCGGTAATTGTACAAATAAAGGCTTCCCCATTATAATCCGCCGCAACGCTCTTATTGTGAAGGGCAAGCGGGAACACGATACTTCCGGATCGTAACTACGCTCTGCATTTAACGATCCTCATAACCAATTGTCCGCTACAAACTTCGTATCATAAAGTACAGAATCACGAACACCACACATAACATACAGAGGAGCTCTGATAACACATGAATGAAGTTATCAACATATTGAGGATCATACATGTAGCAAACTAAAGCTAAACCAGGATGAACTACCTGGCATCAATTAGCATGTCAAACGAAGGTGAACTCATGCATTGCGTGCGCGGCCTATACCGTCCCAACCGTGAACTGCATTAGGTTCCAAATTGTAAATATATCACAACAACATCAACAAACGACGGAAAATGCAACACAGGTTAATACTCACTTATCGTTCACGCACACATCACATCCCACAGGAATCAATGCACCTCCATCAGACCAACACCGCCCATCCGACACCAAAGTTGCCCATCTTACTAACTGCATGACGTCACCAGACGGTGGGCTGGCTCAAACCAACAAAGTCAAATGCTAAATGAACAGCATATGAACATATATAAACTTACAAACACCTGTATAAAACTGAAATAGAATTGTCCTATGAACTTTGGGGCCTTTTATACACCCCCTGTTCAAGAAGGTACAGGTACAGGCCTGTCTTAAGTTTGTCTGTGAACATCTAAATAACACAGAGAAGTCTTGGGAGAAAGTGCTGTGGTCAGATGAAACTAAAATCAAGCATACAGTCAAGAAACCTTTTTAAGGAGGAGTGGGCCAAAATCTCTCCTGAGATGGTATGCACACAAACCCTCAGGTTGTATCTAAGTGTCTGAAATGTCACTCAACAGTGAGCTGCTAACTAGGAAATAATCCAGATGAGAATAGGAGTGATGTACATGTGAGAAGAAAGTACGCTGCTCAAAAAATGAAAGGGAACCCAAAACTAAGACATCCCAGATCTGAATGAATGAAATATTCTTATTAAATACTTTGTTCTTTACATAGTTGAATGTGCTGACAACAAAATCACACAAAAATTATCAATGGAAATCAAATTAAGCAACCCATGGAGGTCTGGATTTGGAGTCGCACTCAACATGAAAGTGGACAAACACACTACAGGCTGATCCAACTTTGATGTAATGTCCTTAAAGCACATCAAAATGAGGCTCAGTAGTGTGTGTGGCCTCCACGGCCTCACTCCAGTTCTGGCCTCCCTTCACTGGTTGCCTGTAAGTTTTAGGTTTCATTTTAAAATTTTAGTTTTAACTTTTAAGGCCCTACATGGTCACGCTCCACAGTATATATCTGACCTGCTGAAACCGCATTCATCTTCCCGAGCTCTAAGGTCATCAGGTCAGAGACTGCTGGTTGTGAAGTAATCCAACTCGAACGTCAGGGAAGGTGGTAGGGAAGCAGACTCAGCAGACAGTTCGGGTTCCCAGAGATGAGCAATTTATTTACAATGAACTCCATATGAGAAACTTAAAACTCCTCCAAAGTAATTTAATTAACCAAACTCAAAAGTACATAGATGCGGTAACACAGCTCACCTCTCATCTGAGCCAGGCCGAGACTGACTATATATAGGGCTATCAATTTCCCTTCAATTAGTCCAGCCAATACCACTCCCTTTAGCTGAGGGACCTAAAACGCTACACAGATGACAAAAAATTACAAAAACCTCCTCACACTTCTAATTAGCACATTTACACAACTAAACGGCTCTATATACAAAAAAAAAAAGATTAAACAAATCCCTTTAGGCCTTGAAACAAACAAAAGGAAGCATTTGTACGGTAGAAGAAACCCCTCCTCTTGGTTCAACCTGCTGGAGGTTGAACCAAGGAAATGCTAGGCGGGCCTTTCTCCACACCTGACCTACATGAAGACTGAAAACAAAGAAGTAAGTATGCACAAACGACTTAATCTGCAACATGAGAAAATATAAAGAAACATGTAACTGAGTATTTGCTTCAATTTGCCGAATGTTTGTTTTGTCGGCAACAGAACGCTCACACAAACAAACCCGGGATAGTAAGTGCAGCAACGATACTTTGACAATAGCAAATAAATATAGCGACAGAATAATGTGCATAATGTGCAAAAAAATAAGTCAATACATCTGGGACAAGTGGAGAGTATCCCAACTGCTCATCCACTTTGTCACACTGGTGGCCCCACGTACTTGATTTAAAATGGCGATCGGGCCCTTCAGGCACCACGGTTGTGGAATTCTCTTCCACTGTTTTTACTCTGTGCAGACTCCACTGATTCTTTTAAAAAGCAGATGAAGACATTTTTATATAAACAAACTAATTTCTTGTTTTTATGTTGTATTTTACAGTTTTACATTGTTCTCTTTATTGTGAAGCACTTTGTGATTTTTATCTGTGAAAAGCGCTATATAAATACATTTTACTTACTTACCTAACCACTGCAACTTCTGCAGGTGGCATATTTCACTGTTGTACTGGAGCTAATATCTATTTTTATTTAAGCGCTGTGTGTATTAATGGGTAAATGTGCCTTTAAGTTGTCTGTAAAGAGTGTTATAAAAATGCTGATCTTGACCTTCGTGTTCACAAAACTGGTTGAGCATTATTTATACATTTACCTCCACATCATTCTGGGTTTGATAACTTGTTATTAATCCTACGCAGCACCGACTGTCCTAAAAGCACAACCTTACTCACCGTTTAGTTCATCTCAGGCTCAAATGACTAAAAGAGAGCTTTCTGTTTCTGTAGTAGGTAAACCCGAGGAATGATTATTAACTGTTGTGTGTGGTTTCTGGATCACTCGGTGTCTCTCACCTTGTCCCATTTTCACTGATGTGTGACAGTTGGCATTCTGCCGCTTCTGTCCAGGTGCACTAAGACTCATCCTCCTTTATGTAGCTCTGCATCTTACTTGTGGTTGACGTTGCGAGATGGGATTTACAGTCAAAAACATCCACAAGCCTCCAAGGCCCAAGTACCCCACACTATTCCTCTTATGTTCAACATATAATATATAATTCACTCTGAAAATGTTTGATGTTTCAGTATTGCATTATTGTGTTAAGGAATCATTAAAACAGTAATGACCAAAGTGATCTTAATTGTGATTTGTGCTGTAATCAAGCAGACTTACTACTTTAACTCACTGTTATTATCATAGTGTGGTGTCCAGGGTCGCCATGAGGAAGAGAAACGTGATGATGAATAATAGGTTAATAATGAAAATTATTAACCTATCACCACAGAATAATGTTTGCTTCATAAGGTAGTTTTCTTCATGGCAACAAAGACTAAATTCCAGTCAACTCTAACCCCACTTCCCCTTTTATTGCAGGACTTGGTTTGGTCCAGGTGGCTGATGTTGAACACGTGATGGCTTCGTTAAAACTGAACAGTGTGTTTCAGAAAAGCAAAGAGAGACGGGTGGAAATTAAAGTCATAATCACGTCCACGTGAAAGAAAATGCTTGACATTGCTTGTGTTAGTGAGCTTACGTCATTTCTAACAGAAAATCATGTGTTTTTGGTTTTTTAGCTAACATGTAATCTGCGCAGGCAGACTCATATGTACATATAAATCACTTACCTGCTGACCTGCTGCCAGGCCAGACACATCAAACCTGTCCCACTCCCGTCTCCTTACACCCCTGACACTGAACCAGCCCCACTGATATCTGAAGAAGCAGCTACATCACGTCAAGAACTTTGTCCAACTGTAGGAGGCCCCTGGGGAAATAATATTTGCATTCTAGACACTATTTAAATAGAATATTTTTGGAGAAGTGTGTGTTACTCTGCATTTATTTTCACACTCCCTTGTGACCATTTCAGGTGGTGAGAGCTTTCCACCAGTTCTCGGGACAGAGACGTATT